>OY856410.1:700135905-700185905 GCA_963693085.1 Alisma plantago-aquatica | reverse complement strand
GATTCATCTAACAACGACGAACTCCACGACACAACAACATCAACAAAGTAGGTCCAAGCTAGCAACAAATTTACTTTCCCATATATGCACATGTTTAGGGGTACAACAAGCCCCCCTTATTTAATTAGCTACTGTACATGTTATTTTCTAAACTTTGTTGTCATAATTAGCATTTTGATAACATGTTCAACTTTGAAAGACGATGTCTGAATGAATTTTTTTAATTGTCTTATCTACATACATGTGTTTGTGAAGATGGAATGAATGAATGTTTCTCTTTGTGTGTGTGAAAAGAAATGAATGGAACTGTAGGTTGCTAAATGTGTGTGAATATATGAAATGGAGGAATGAAATACAGGTTTCTACATGCATGTGTGTGTGATGAATCATATTTGAAATTAAATGTGCTTATTATACATGTGTGTGAATCACATGATCCATATAAAATATATAATTTGTATACATCTTGTCAATATTTGTAGGTTTGTGGCCTATTGTTGGCTAAAATCAAAGGAATGTTGTAGACCTACAGTTCAGAACTGAACTGCAAGTTCTACATATCCTACTGACCAGCTGGACAGCAGGCTTGGGAGCAGATAAGAAAAAAAACAAAACATCAGCGTCGGTTAAATACCAAAAATCAACAACTAATGCTTTACTGTGTCGGTTGTTTGTTATAAACCGACGCCTATGGTCTGACTGCTGGCGCTTTTGGGTTAAATTGTAATCAGGAACAACTTTCTGTCATCAGTTATGTAACCGACGCTGAAGGTGTCTACTTTTAGTGTCACCCACTTGGGTGTCACTTTAAAACCGATGACAAATGTCTTACTTAACTGACGTGAAATGTGTTATCTGTACTAGTGTCCCATATAAGCCTCTCTTCTTCATGTTGTGGTCTTCAAGAATTTTTCATACCACATGTGCCATATGAGAAGTTTGATTTTATGTGGAGCCATGATGTTCTGAATAAAGTGAAAAGGGCATAGGTTTCCTTGATATGTAAAGAATTGTTAAGCTTTATTTGGAGAGAAGGTGGGTCCCCATTTCTAGGAGGTGTAGTTACTAATGTTTGATTCAAGATGCCAAGTGTTGATAAGGTATGTCGTAGAGCCAATCATATGATGATTGACATGGCATAATTACCTAAAAGGATTTGATTAATAATAATAACACATATATAAAGGCAAGCTTCCAATTCATTTGTTTCACTCAGTTATGAGATAAGGAGGATACAAAGTGAATGTCTAAAATATTATATTACTCAATGATGTATGTTGTCAAGCTAATAACCTTGTGGATGAGATCATATGGATGTTAAGAGTACATATAAATATTCTCATTATGTCCCTTATCGGTTGTTATTCTAGAAGGTTGATAGACAACAATAACACATAAAATCATAGTGTGAGTTGGTTAATGACTAAATCTCATTAGTCATGATATGGCAATATCAAACCAGGCACACAAATACATGTTAGGGAATAGTATATCAGACAAACCCATCTTGAGAATGACACATGGTTTTGTAGTCATTATCATCTCTCATAGTGAAGGTGTTGATTGTGATTCTTAGACCTAAAATCATTTTTCATATATATATTTAGATTTTTCTTTCAATACAATTGTTATATGACAGGTGTGTTACAAAATATTTTGGATTCAATCTATGGATGTATGGATGGTGAGACTCCATTGAGAGAGAGCCAATTCCAATAGACTTATTGAACGTTCCCATTGGCGTGCATCCAGCAAGAATTGAACATACGAACTACAATCGTCACATGTCGTTGGGTACGCTTTGACATCATCAAACGCAGTCCTGAAACATGATTTGTTATAAGAGGGATGATTGGGTGACTTTGACACATGGGGATAGACTATGAGTGATAGATATGGGATTTGTCCCTCCTACTGGAGTATGATATCCTGGCCATTTGATAAGCGAGACTGAGAAACGCATGTGCATGCACATGTGAAGCAATATATGATATTGAGGTCACATTATCTCAGACAGTCTGCTCTTGGTTCAAGAAACATGGATTGAATGTTGAGAGGATGACCAACCATGCCTCGAGTTCATCTTGGATATTAGAGACAAAGGAATTATACAATCACTGCAACACCTTGCACAGATTGTAGGTTGAATTTGTTCTCCAACTTCCATTCACTTGGGTAGCACTGATGTGTGACTAGGCATCACTCTCTACTTGTGATGTCATAAGCTATTTATGGGCACTCACTACCAACATGACATGGGACCTATAGGGTCACACACCTAGAAATTCATCTAGAAGAGGATTTTGATCTTAAATGATGATAGGATTAATTATGAAAGTGTTTAGGTATTCAATTCACACAACTGGTCCCTCGATTGGCTGACCAGGTCTTCCAAATGACCATCTCACTAAGTGAGATGGTTGTTTGGAAGCTAAACATGCGTCTCAAGTAGTTGAGATGGTTGTTTGGGGGTAAGGTTGGTCGAAGTGCGAATTGGTTTAGTTCTACCCTTGAACACAACCGGTTCAATATGATTGAACTGACTGACTCATCTCAACTCACCAGACGACCATCTGGGTGAGTGAGACAGGTGTATCGCTTGGGTGAGATGGCCTGGTTGGGGATGAACGAAGGTTCGGGATGTTTCTCGAGTAGTTTTGATTGCACAAACTTGATGTGCAAATTAATATGAGATATTAATTGGAATTGAAATTTCCAAATTCGTGTGCAATTGGGAAACTGCCAAACGGCCATTTGGCAGTATAGATGACCGTCTCACATACCAGACGACCGTATGGGTGTGCGAAACGGCCGTTTTGGCTGACACATATTGTGAAAGTTCAAGTTCTTCCTATCCTTTCCACTCCCACACGATCCCGTACAGATAGGAAAACCTAACCCTAGCCTCGCCTATAAAATGAGGGGTATTGGGGGCTTCTCGAGATACAACACAGACAACTGAGAATCAATTCCTCTGACAATTGTTGTCCTCTCTAGTTTTGGTAACCAAGAGAGTCTGGGAAAGTCCTACCTGGAAAGGAGGGATATACAATGGGAGAGAACAATTGAGAAGTTGTTATTGTGGGAGATCAGGTTGGTGACAAGTACACCAACAGGAGGGACAACTCCTTCATGTTCATTTTTGGTGAACTACAAGAGTTCTAGTTGGTATGAGTGGACTACTTTAGAGGTAAGAGTTCTTTGGTTGCTGCTCTGAGAGCAAAGTCAACCTGCAGTCCATGGCGAGACCACTGGAGTCACTGTAGAGGTTGCGTAGATAGTTGTTTGTGGTGAAGACTAGGAGTTGTACAACCACTGTCCAAGAACAACTTGTCAGCAGTTGCAAAGAAGTGAATTTTGTTGGTAGACTTGCTCCTAGAACAGATGTAACTCGCTAAAACCATCCTTCATATATCATAGTAGTTGACGCGATCTTGTTGTTATAGGAATACATATTAAAAAAAAATCGTTGCTAAACAGTGGTATCATAGCCACATCAGTTTACTATATTTTAGGATAATCGATATGATCAGATTTTGGTTTTACCATTTATTTATTACATATGATGCAAATATTTAAACTACTCTCATATGCATATCCGATCAAAAATCGCATAATCCTAAACTAATATATATATATATATATGTAGTTTACACATGTCACCCTAAAAGTGGTTTTGATGGTGGATGTGTGGCGTGGTTATGACCTAAACCCTAAATTTGTGTGTGGTTGGATGGTTTGGTTCATGTTTATCTTGGTTTGTGTATTGAGCCTCTACCTCTCTCTTCCCTATATAAAGTTAATGCTTTTGTACCTTTGCTCCCCTCAAACGTAACTCGATGTTTATCTTATTTAATGTAAAAGTAGCAATAGGATAGAATCTTTTCTTGCAATGACGTTGAAGATGTTCATCGCCAGTTGAGACAACCAGTTCGTGAGACGAGTAATCATCTGGAGGATCAAGGAGGACAGAGTGATGGAACCAGACGACTTTCTGATGGATCCAATTGATCATCTGGAAGGAGTCCATACATCGGTTGGATAGGAGGCCAGACGACCGTCATTGGAGGCCCTTGGAAGGAGTCCAAACATCGGTTGAATAGGAGGACCAACTAACCAGCCAAGAGGTAAGACAACTGGTTCAAGGGTTGAACTGCTCTACCCAGATTGGCAAGCAGATATCTACATCAACCGTAGGTTCATACATGTGATGTGATGATTAACCTAGGTGGTAGTATTTCCTTGTGGCTCCAAGGAATTACAAGTTGACATGGACATAACCATCGCCTTTTGTTTTATATAGCATGTTTACGTTGTGGGATATAACATGTATAAGATACATACTATATATGTGGTTATTGGATACAATATATGTACATATATGATATATATAAAACCCCTCAATCAAACATATTAAGTCTAAGATGATTTCCAATAGCAATACACATGAAAAACTTGTTTGACCAAGCATAGGTTAAGCCTAAGCGTGGTGCGCCATCTACCTCATGGAAGTGTGATGGTAGTAATGTAGGTACCGTCAAAGTGGGGTGCATTATTATCGTATTGGCTATTGGGTCAGGCTTAATTGGTGACTTGGAGAGCCCAAGACTAGAAGCATGCAGATGATCATGGCAAGGAGTTGTGCATGTCATCTATCCAAGAGTTGCATATGATGCAATTAGCAAGTTTGCCTACCTAAATAGTTAGGTTGTGGGCAATCAGCCAAAGCTGACTCATGACTTGATGAAATATAGATCTTGGCTCATTAGAAAATTGTTTGGTACAATTTTCCGAATTGATACTTGAGGGTTATCAATTTGAACAAAATAATGAGAATGATAATTAATTAAAGACTTGTTTATTATCACCCAAATTTTAACCAAATCAAATCAAAATGAATTTTGACAAAATTGCAGATTCTTTTATAGAACTAAATGGCAACAACAAACAATCACTTTTCTCTGCGATCCATCCTTCAGAAGGACAAACTTACTGGGAACAACTTCCACAACTGGTTCAGGATGCTGAGAATTATTCTTACATAGGAGCGCAAGCTCTATGTCTTGGAAGTGCCAGAACCAGAAGAACCACCTCAAAATGCTCCAAAGGTTGACATGGATGCTTATAAGAAGCATACTGAAGATGACATGGATGTCAAGTATGATAGTATGCTTCTCGAACTATGAGTTTCAGAGGCAACATGAGAACATGGATATAATTAAGATGGTCACACATCTCAAGAACATGTATGAAGATCAGAAAACATAAGAGAGATTCGATGTCTCCAAGGCATTATTCAAATGTAACATGGCATAAGGAGATCCAATAGGTCCTCATGTGCTCAAGATGATTGGGTATGTGGAGAACCTGACTATACTGGGATTCCCCTTAGGCCAAGAGTTGGCCAATGACGTGATTCTATAGTCCCTGCCAGAGTCATATAGTCAGTTTGTCATGAACTACAACATGAACAACTTTGACAAGTCGTTGATAGAGTTGTTGGGTATGTTGAGAACAACTGAGACATAAATGAAGAAAGACAAGCCCAAGTCTATGATGATGATCAACGAGATAAAGGGGAAGTCTAAAGGTAAAGGCAAATATAATAAGAGTTATAGAGCTAGCTAGAAGCCCAAGTCTTCAGATCTCAAGGTAAAAGGTGGAGTAAAATAAACTAAGAGGCAATTGTCATCATTATCACCAGCCTGGACATTAGAAAAGAAATTGCCCACTCTGGTTAGAGGAACTAAAGAAGAAGAAGAATGGCACTGAGGCCTCCACTTCACGTATAAACAACATAAGATAAATTTGATTACTTCTTCATTTTGGTATGTGATACCAAATAGATATCTGATATAATGATGTGCAAAGTATGAAAAGAAGTAAAGGTCTTCATGGAAGGACAAAGATGGACAAGGCAGAGCAAGTGTTGCAAAAGCCACAATCTACATTTAAATTTATCTTAGCCTAATAGGCATGTAATAAGTTATTAGAATAGTTATTTCATAATGCCATCAAAATAGAAACATTTTCTTTATGCATCTTGTATGAACATGGATGATTATCAATAAAGAGTTGATAAATGCTTCTATTTCAAATATATGATCTTGCATGGAATTCACCCTAAGACATCTTGCAATATTTATGTGAAATGATCCAAATATGAATGTTCATACTAAAGGATTATAATTGATAACTCAAGACCATCATTAGCATTAGTCATCTTGTACGAATATGAGAAGTGCATGCCTAGAATACATATCAATGTTGATCTAGATTCCCTTGGTTATTGAACCTAAGGAAACATGCAAGTCTTACTCATGCACAATATGACATAATGTCCTTCATTAAACGTAGTGGGAGGATAAAGCTTTCATTATACCGTATGCATATGATGCATGAAGACCTTATGGAATGAATGCTATAGATAATTAACTAATACTTCATTTTCATTTTCTGGTAATATGATGATATGTGCCAAATGAAATAAAAGCATTAAACTCTTGAAAATGTTCAAGGAGATTGTAAATGAAGTGTGACATTGATGAAAGTATTAAGGTACTTTGATATTATCAAATGTTGAAATACTTTTACATCAATATCTTGAGAACCTTTTGGAAAAGACTATGATAGTGTATCACAAGTCAAATCCACCTGAGCATGATGATGTGTCAGAATGAAGTAATTATACCATGATGAGTCATGATATAATTATCAATTAATCTAATCTTCTTATATCCTCATAAATATATACTTATCACTAAATGATGTACTATCTGAATGCTTTATGAGACATCAGATATGATATGATTTGGGAATGACCCAATAGGTCTAAAGGATTGAAACCCACCGTGATAAATTAGTTTCTTGAGAAGGTTTATCCATAAACCATGATATTTGAGCATTACCATTAATCCCTATCCAATAACAAAGTTGTTTTGTTAATAGGATAACTGAGTTCCTAAAAATTCAGTGGGAGTAAAAGTAATACTCAAAGTGTTTAAGGCCAACAATGAGGTACAATGAGAACAATGAGAATCACAAGTTGTCATGGAATCTCAAGTTCATCATATAATACAGAACAAAATATTTCTAGTAAAACAAATCTGAGATTGGAGGATTGTGAATCCAACAATTAAGATGGGTTGGTCATATAGGCTGAGCCAACTAGTCAACTAGAAGCTTTTTTTGAGCTATATGGAATCCATGTAAGATAACAAGGTAGGACCTTGCAAGAGGAACCTAAAGGGGTAATACCTAAAGGGTAAAATAGAGTCTTATGATCAAGACTTACATGGATAACATAAAAGGATAGATTAGTTGAATAAATCAAGTTCAAAATGTTGAACATGATAGAAATTCATTTACCAATTGTCATGCTTATTGTTGTAGTTAGAATGGACTATGATATTTTGCATATGAAGATGGAAACTAGATTCCTTAAAGGAATGCATCATAGGATGTGTATGTGACACAACCTAAAAGGTTTCATAACTTCATGAATGCAAATTAAGTCTATAAACTACACAGTTCAATTTGGGATTGAAACAAGTACAACGAAGATGGGATCTTATGATTGGATAAGACAGCCAAAGAGTTTGACTTGAATCAAGACAAAAGTTGAAATATGTATTTACAAAATATTTAGTGGGAGTACATATGAATATTCCACATATGATGAGGAATAACATCTCAATATATCTCAATATTGTGAATGTTGAGAACTGGCATGAAAACCCCTTCAACAATGAAGGTATAGGTGAAACATCTTATGAGATAAGGATCAAGACCTATGAGATAGTTCTTGAATGTTTCACAATGGAAGTTTGAGCACATACAATAGCAAAATGTTGAAAGAGTTCAACATGGATGGAGTCAATGAGAAGAGAATACATATTTGTCTCTCATGAACCCCATATTCCTATTCCTATTCTCATGAAGAATGGAAATATCATGAATTAGATTCCATGGGCCATCCCAACAGTGGATATATCATGTAAGCTATTAAACATGCTTATCCCATATATTCTTGTATGTATTGGACATGACAAGATGATATAAACTCCAATAAGGGTTATTGGAAAGTCATTGAAGATATCCATTAGTACTTATGAAGTACTTAAGGATAGATTTCTAGTCAATAAGAATAGAAATAAAAGGAAGAGTTGGATGTAAAGAGTTACATCGATGCGAGCTTCCATAAATGACAAAAGTGATAGAAAATTAAAATATATTTGATTTTAAAAGAATAAGTGTTGATTAGTTGGAAAGGTTCTGAACTAATAGCCATTAATTATATTCTACAATAGAAGACATGTATACTTGTGTTATGAACACAGAGTGATACTATATGGATCTAAAAGGATCATATGATGAACTTATAGATGTTCTGACCATTGATGACACGGTAGTAACATTGTGACAACAATGGAGCTAATTGTTAGGCAAGGAATATCAGATACCATATTACAATGGTTTCATCTCAGAGCGAAGAGATAAGAAACATGTAATATACCGACTATAAGCAAAGTATTTCTAACCCACTGAATAGGTACTAGCGTAGCACAAGCATGTTGGACATGTTTAGATCCCTAAGGATGAGATTCGTTGATGATTGGCTCTAAGTGCAAGTGGGAGTCTGTTGGTAAGGTATGCCCATAGAGCCAATCATATGATGATTGATATGGCATAATTACCTAAAAGAATTTGATTAATAATAATAACACATATATAAAGGCAAGGTTCCAATTCATATGTTTCACTCAGTTATGAGATAATGAGGATACATAGTGAATGTGTAGAGAATTATATTACTCAACGACATATTTGTCAAGTAACCAACCTTGTTGATGAGATCATATGGATGTTAAGAGTACATATACATATTCTCATTATGTCCCTGGTCAATTGTTATTGTGGAAGGTTGATAGACAACAATAACACATAAGATCAGAGTGTGAGTTGGTTAATAACTAAATCTCATTAGTCATGATATGGAAATATCAAACCAGGAACACAGATCCATGTTAGGGAACAATGTATCAGACAGACCCACCTTGAGAGTGACACATGGTTTTGCGGTCATAGTCATCTCTCATAATGAAGGTGGTGATTGTAATCCTTAGACATGGAATCACTACACTCATCACATGTTGTTGGGCATGCTTTGACATCATCAAATGTAGTTCTGAAACATGGGTTGTTATAACGGTGATGATTGGGTGACTTTGACACATGGGGATAGACTGTGAGTGATAGATATGGGATTTTTTCCTCCTACTGGAGTATGATATCCTGGTCACTTGATAAGTGAGATTGAGAAATGCATGTGCATGCACATGTGAATCAATATATGATATTGAGGTCACATTATTTCAGACAATATGTTCTTGGTTCAAGAAGCATGGATTGAACATTGAGAGGATGACCAACCATGCCTCGAGTTCATCTTGGATATCATAGATAAATGAATTATACAATTGTTGCAACACCTTACATAGATTGTCGCTTGAAGTTGTTCTCCAACTTTCCATTCACTTGGGTGGCATTGTTGTGTGACTAGGCACCACTCTTTGCTTGTTATGTCATAAGCTAGTTATGGACACTCACTGCTAACGTGACATGGGACCTATAGGGTCACACACATAGGAACTCATCTAAAAGAGGAGATTGATGTTGAACGATGATTGGATTGATTATGAAAGTGTTTAGGTATTCAATTCACACAACGGATCCCTCAATTGGCTGACCAGGTCTGCCAAATGACCATTTCACTGAGTGAGACAGTCGTTGGGCAGCCAAATGAGTGTCTCAAGTAGTTGAGACGGACATTTGGGGGTCAGGCTGATCGAAGTGTGAATTGGCTTAGTTCTGCCCTTAAACCGACCAGTTCAATATGATTGAACTGACCAGCTCATCTCAACTCACCACACGACCATCTAGGTGAGTGAGACTGGAGTCTTGCTTGGGTGAGACGGCCCAGTTGGGGCCAAACAAAGGTTCATGGAGTTTCTCGAATAGTTTTGATTGTACAAATTTGATGTGTTGTACAAATTTGATGTGCATGTAATTTAATATGAGATATTAATTGGAATCAAAATTGTCAAATTCATGTGCAATTGGAAAACTACCAAACGACCATTTGGTAGTGCCAGACGACCGTCTCGCACACCAGATGACCTCTGAGTGTGCAAAATAGTTGTTTCGGCTGGCGCAGGCAGTAAAAGTTCAATTCTTTCGGTCCTTTCCACTCCCATATGATCCTGTACAGACTGGGAACCCTGACCCTAACCTGGCCTATAAAAGGAGGGGTATTGGGGGCTTCCCAAGACTCAATGCAAACAATTGAGAATCAGTTCCTTTGACAACTATTGTTCTCTCTAGTTGTAGTAACCAAGAGAGCCCGGGCAAGTCCTACCTAAAAAGGAGGGATAACCAATGGGAGAGAACAACTGAGAAGTTGTCATTGTGGGAGAGTAGGTTGGTGACTAGTACACCAACGGGAGAGACAAATCCTTCTTATCCTTTCTTGGTCAACGACAGAAGTTCTAGTTGGTCTGTGTGGACTACTCTAGAGGTAGGAGTCCTTTGGCTGCTTCTTGGAGAGAAAAGTCAACCTATAGTCTGTGGCAAGACCAACAGAGTCATTGTAGAGGTTGCACAAACAGTTGTTTGTGATGAAGACCAGGAGCTGCACAACCACCGTCCAAGAAAAACTTATTAGCAGTTGCAAAGAAGTGACTTTTGTCACTGGACTTGCTCCAGGACCAGGTATAACTCGCTAAAATTATCCTTCCTATTTTATAGTAGTTGACGTGATCTTGCTGTTATGAGAATATGTATAGATAAACTTTTTGTTTCCTCTGCTATAATATGTGCCCGTATTTTCCATCACCTAGTATATTCTAATGTGAAGATATTTAAGAAGTGGGTTGTGAGGGTTCTATTAAGTAGGTTTTTTCATTGGCTTCCTAGAAGTCTTAGAACTTTTCCTGTGTTGATATTAGTAAGTGAAAATGGGATGTGTAGATGTATGTTTTGATGTATGAGGGTTTGACCATGGAACCAAGGATCAATCCAAAACTGTGTTTTGCAATATGTGGTGGTCTAATGATGAAATTTTAGACTAAGTATATGTGTTTATTGACATGTTTCCATAGTGGTGAGGCTCCTATGATTTTTATTTTCCACCAAATTTTTTTTATTTTTATGGTTATTAAGTAATGTTCTTTCCTAATACAAATTCTGCTAGAGCTGAGTGTAGCAATGATTTCAAGGATCTGGCAGATTGCATGTGTTTTGATGTTGATAATGTCCCAACCTCCATACATTTTTGGTGCACTATTAATATCCCAATTTACCAAGTGAATCTAGTTCCCTATATGTTTCTATACAAAGTCTCTTCTAATGTAGTCAATGGCTTTATGGATGTGAGCTGGGAGAGGAATACAACTAAGATAGTAGGTAGTCAGAGATGTGAGTGAGCCATTGTGGCGAGTGACTCTGCCAGGTAGATTGAAGAAGTTGGTTTTCCAAGTGAACATGCAATTTTTGAGTTTAGTGATGATAAAAACTCTTGATGGATTTAGGCAAGGGGTGAGGGGAAACAAGAAGTCCTAGGTAGGTAAAAGGGAATTCTTTTAATCTTACAATTGAGGAGAGACTAGTAGCGATAGAGTTTCTCGGTCCTGACATGTGTGCCAATAATAGACGATTTATAAAGATTGATCCTAACTCCTAAAATATATGAGAATATACCCCCGATGCATATAGTGTTGATGACATTAGTATTGTCAGGGTCGATGAATGATGGTGTCATCAACATATTAAATGATGTTTTCTTACCAAACATGAGGGGATGAGATGAGTCCATGATGAATTCCAGGTTTGATCATTTTTTTGAGAATGGATATAACAAGGATGTAGAAATATGGGAAGAGGACATGTCCTTGTCTAAGACCATTGAAGCTTAGAAAGTATCCAAAGGGTGATCCATTGGTGATACTAGATAAATGGCAGGTAGAGATGTAAGCTTTAATCCATTGGATCCATCTACCGAAAAGGTCATACCATTTCATACACTGGTAGATCTAGATCTAGTTAATGTTATCAAAGGATTTTTCAAAGTCAAGTTCAATGGCTAAGAGGGGGTATAGTTGTAATGACATGTGCGGATAGTCTCACTGACCATGACGTAAGCATCTTGAATGTATTTATTTTAAGAAAGGCACATTATTGTTGCCCAATAATATCATTCATGTCTGATTTCATCCCAGTGCTAATAGTTTTGGCAATAATTTTATAGGATGAATTAATGAGACTGATAGGTCAAAAGTAATTAACAATTTTAGAATTGTCAATTTTGCATATGAGCGCAATCTGCTTATGCTTGAGAACACTTATTTGTGGGTTGGTGCCATCATGGAGAAATTATATTGTAAGAGATTGATGAAGTTAAGTTTGAGGTGTTTCCATATGTTTTTGTAGAATTCTATAGTGATTCCATCTGGTCCAACTGATTTGTCGACACTGATTTGGTAAATATCTTATTTGATTTCCATCTCTGTGAATCTGTCAATAAG
This sequence comes from Alisma plantago-aquatica, assembly GCA_963693085.1. Classification (NCBI taxonomy): domain Eukaryota; kingdom Viridiplantae; phylum Streptophyta; class Magnoliopsida; order Alismatales; family Alismataceae; genus Alisma; species Alisma plantago-aquatica. The sequence continues at coordinate 700,173,324 of OY856410.1, read as the reverse complement.
TTTTTTTGGATGCTTAGTGTGAGTTGGACAAATACTATCCCATCAAATGGGGGTATAGTGGGATATTGTGTTTGTTACTTAAAAGTTTCTAAAAATATTAAGCAGTGTGTGATGTGATGATGTGTTTCTTTGTGGTGTGTTGACCTTGGATATTAAGGCTATGAATGATGTTGATTCTAATATTGTTATTACAACATTTGTGGAATAAATTGGAGATCCTATCTCCCTCCTTCATCCATTTATTTTTTTTATCTTTGTTTTTAAATGATTTCATTTTGTAAGATGAGGTGTTATATTTTAGTTTTTATAGCAAGTACATGGGCTTGATCAACAGATGGGTCACTATCAAGTTGGAAGAGATGTGATTCTTTATCCATGAGGGATCAATGGATACTTCCGAAGGTGTTTTGTACCATATCTTGAGGGATTTCCAATTTTTTTTTTAAGAATTAAACCCTAGTTCTAGTGGATGAGTTGGTATGGGCTAGTTATGTTGTATCAAAGTTTTGAATTCAGGTTGTTTTGTCAGAAAGTGTTCAAAGTAAAATGTCTTAAATCCCCACAGAGTGTAATTGGTACTAATGAGGATAGTAAAGTGGTCGTAGATGGGTCTTTTAGTGGTCGATAAAAAGGTTAGCATATAGGTGTTCTGCCATTCATGTGAACATAATAGACGATCAAGTTTGGCCCATGATTATCTACCATTACATGTAAAATAGAGTTTGTTGTTGAGATATCAATAAGTTGGAATATCACTATGAGATGGTAAAAAAATATCATACATAGAACAATGATGCCTCGATGTTTGTAGTGTATTGTGTCTGTCCAATAGGTTTCTAATAAGGTTGAAGTATCCACCAATAACCAAGGTGTGGATGAAAGGGATTGTGCCAAGTCATGTAGTTCTTTAAAGAAAATATGTTTTTCATGACTGATTTCACCATAGACTCCCATAAATGACCATGTGTGTTGGTCTTGGAGGTTTTAATAATCACAGTCATATTGTATTGTTTTAAATATTGGTTGGTGATCTTAAAAAATCTATTGTTAATACCTATGATGATATCTCCTTTGAATACATTTGGTGGAATTTGGATCCATTCATATATGTTTTTCCCACCAATGGTGTTAAGAAGAAAGGTATGGATGTAGTCTTTTGTTTCCTAAAGTGTGATGATATTGACTTTGTGTGTGTAAAAAATCTTCTATTTGATCTCCTCCTATTGGTAGAGGCACCAAAAACGTTCCAAGATACTATAATCATGATAACAATTACGAGATCTATTGATTATGATAAGTTATTTATATATATAGTTGTTGTAGTTGTGTTTTGGCTATATGGATGGGTCAGGTGTTGTTCCATCCAATGAAGTGTTCAATGTTGACAAGGAAAAATTTGCATGCAGAGTATTAAAAAAATGAATGCCTAGTTTGGATGTAAAACTAGTGAAATTGTGAATGTAGAGCATGAGACTAAAATTTTCATATTATTAATATTGTACAAGCTATCACCATGAGACCGTGGAGACTGATATGAAGTAGTATTAGGAAAATCATAACAATTGAAAGTAGAATGAGTAGACTCCCTACCTATGCCATGGACATCAAAATAGTTTTTCTTTTTGAGTCCTTTTGGTGTTTTGATGAGAGAGCTGAAAGAGGAAACTGTAGATGGAGCCTTGGTAGGTTTTTTGTGTGTGGGTCTATGAGGATTTAATTTCTTTGATAATTTTGGTTTTGAGAAGATCAACAACTTTTTTGTCCAGATGAGGTGAAGTGTTTCAGTGGGATTGTTGTGGAAAGGAAATGGATTGAAAGCTTCTATGAATTGTAGGAAGGAAGGCTTTTTCGGGTGATGGTATGCGTGGAAGTTTGTGTGTGTTGTGACTATTAGGCCTAGATAATATGTGATAATTAGTGGTGGTCTTTTCTTTCCCATACCATTTTCTATCTGATACTCTATTAGGGTTATCGATATTGGTGATCTTTTTTTTGGTGGGACATAGCCATGATGGAGGGTGTGTATAGAGATTTAAGAAAGTAGTTATGGATCATGTTGCATTTTTCCCAATCATATTTGTGGTGAAAACCATATTGTCAAAACAAATCTTGAGGGTGGCTGGTAGTTCAATGGCTATCTTAATAAAGAAAATGCAAAAGAATTTAATATAGTTGGTGTGTTAGGGAGTGTCAAGTCTAATAAGTGTAAGGTACCACCTGTCACCTATGGAACGGGCTATGGATCAGGAAATGTTCACCTCCCATAAGTATGGTGAGAGGTCACAAATGGACACCCACCACAATCCTATGGATCCATCTAGGGTAGCAACTTGATCTATCATCCATTTGGAGAGGGCATCTTGAACAAAGCTATTTGTGCATGAAATCATCATAACATATCTAAAGAGGTGATTGAGATTTGTGCCTTCAGGGATAGAGTAAATGAGTTGGGAGGGTGAGAGTATCTTGGGTTTGAAAATCGTGTGACCCGGGATGAGATGGGTAATATCACGGGTGACATCCAAGATATTTACAATGTGGTTGTCAATGCTATTTTGTATAGACTCCATGCGGTTGCAACTTGTGAAAACTTTAAGTAGCCTCATCGAGTTTGCATCAAGATTAGTAGGAAACTCGGATACAGAGTTAATGGGGTTGGGCTCCATATTGATGGAGGGGTTTAGAGGGTATGGAGCGGTAGAGGCAAGGGTACGTCTGGATGATGGGGTAGTTAAAAAAGGTTGTAGGCAGGATGAAGGAGGTAATCGATGTAGAAAGGAAGGATTTGATAGGATAGGCCAATGGGTTGAAGTAGGTAGAAGAGGAAAATGGGAGGGAGATATGGAAAGGTTTGAATGGGTATAAGAGGTTTTAGGCAGCTGATCATGATGTTTGTCCAAGTTAAGAAGAGCGAAGAAAGGGTTAGATGACAAATGATCAGATAAAGTGGGTCTAGGTGGGTGGGAAGTCAGTAAGTTTGAAAGGTAAATAGGGGGAATGATGAGGAGAATGTCAGAAAGTGATATTTTTATTAGGACCCAGAGAGAAGCACATGGGGCAGGGAGGTTTGCATGTGTTGGGCCAATAAATGAGACTGAGGAAAATGTAGGAGAGGTGACCATGCCTACAACATTCAAAGAAAAGAACCATAAAGGTACAATTATGCTTAAGGTGTCCCAAACACTTCCATTTGGAGCATCAAAGAGGTTTACAATAGGGTTTATGTATGCGGGTGACCAAAGTTCATGCAAGGAATAGGCATCCAAGATTAAGAAACGTCCAGAGAGCTCAAGGGAGTTTGAAGTGGAGGCAGATGAGCCCCAAGGGGGAAGTTGGTGGAGTATGAAGTTTGAGAAGATGTTATGGGATGGGAAGCAATATAGAGAGATGAAAGATAAAAGGATGGATAATCGAAGGAACAACTGAATTGATGTGGAATAGGAGTCTGTGTAAATCTAGTTTGGGTTGGTGTTGTAGAGTATACTTAGGAGGTTTTGAGGTCACATGCCTGGATGGTGATCTCTATGGCACTTCTATGCTATTGTAGGTGCTTGTCAGTCATAGTAATAAGCATTATCTTCTAGAGATGAATTTGAGTCCTCAAAAGTGTATGAATCTACTTGAAGGCGATTGAAATATGTGCCCAACAAGGCCTGGTATACATCCCTCACAAAAGGTGGTCATTTAGATGAGTCAGGTCCTGATTATAGTGAATCCCTTGGGATACAGAAGAGTGGCACCAGTTCAGTAGGTTTTTCCATGTAGTATTTTGTTACCCATACCATAATGGTATTGTAATCGGTCAGACTAGGAAGATGATCTATTGTTTTTTTAATCTAATCTATGTGATCATCTCATTCCATTCGAAGGTGGTAGTCAATGAGAGTTGCGTGTCTTCTTCAAACTGGACTAAAAAGCTCTTATTTCAGACCATCGTGGTCATTGGCGTCAACTCAATATTTAGATGTAGGTATATCCAAGCCCATGGAAGCTGGATGGAGTTCTTGTTATTGTTGTAAGTGTGATGCCTATGTATGGAATGAGAGGATCCATCGTTGATGTTGGGGGGTGATGATGAGAAACTGAAATTTTGTTATGTAAGAAGTTTGAGAATACGAAGAGTCTTGCACTTTTGAGCCTTTCATAATGATTATAAAATATTGGTTGGAGTTAATGTGGCGGGTAGCTCTAGAGAGAAAGTGGGAAATGAGCCCCCCTTTACTCATCTAAACTAGAATGGTCCACACAAGCATAATTGATGTGTATCTGCAATGTGTGTAATAATCTATATTTCATAGAGGTAATGACAGCGTGAGGGTTATAAGATATGAGGAGCTACATTCCCAGGTTGTGTTTTTAGAAAATATGTTGACTGGTTGCAATATTTCCTCAGCAATCGAAGGTTTCTACATTGTATTATCCATCATTTGGTGTTCTACAATGTATTTGTAGGGTTCCAGTGAGTTTGAAGATGGATGGAGTGCTATATTGAAATAAATTTTGTTACCTCTAGAACTAACTAGTGCATCTACGTGTAAATGTGATGATATTGTCTGATGTTATCCCGACAGTAGGTGTTACCTGATGCTTTTCAACTAGAAACAAAAAGGGTTCCAACATGGTTATTCTACTAGTGATTGGTGTATTTTGATTCCAGTGGGTTAGGATGAAGAATGATGCCAAATCAATTCTAGAGAGAACTTGGAGCTTTTTCTCTCAAGGGGGTTGCTCAGCCACAATAGGAGAAATGGTAGCAAACAAGACTCGGGGACGAGACCTACAATTGTGTTTGTAGACTCTATTGCAAGTCATTCTCTTTGAAATCACATTAAAATCTAGATACTCAGTTTTGAATCAGTAATGGGTACAAAATGTAGTTTACATTATCATTTCATTTAGGAGGATTAGTATTACTAAACAAATATTATATAGAAGAAATTGAACACACTATTGAAATTCCATGGAAATTAGATATATATTTTGATAGCTACAAAAATCCAACGTAATTCCTAGCAAAAAGGAGTTTAGAAATAATAAAACAGACAAGCCATGAAGAACAACCACGTCCTTCCTCCAAGTAACATCAATAGAAGTAGTTCTTGGAAGGAAGATGATCCCCTCCTTTCTCACATTATGCCCAATATTGATCCTGTCCATTTTGATTTCAATTTATCACCCCAAGGGCATGCTTCTCTACTTCCCTAGACCTTATAAGAGGCACCTTTGTCACTACCTATTCCACTGATCACAAAATGACATTGCATTTGTATCGTTCAACAACCATGAAAATAAAGTTGCATTTTTTAAACATCTCAATAATAAGGAATTAGTACCATCATTGACTGACATGTTTTCCTCTTTGGTTTATGTCATGGTTGAATTTATACTTTTGGGATATACATAGACATGCGATCAATGTGAGACTTAGAAGAGACATGCATGATATCTCCTCTATTGAGTGAAGAATAGATACATCTCATGTATGTTTTAAATTGTAGTCCTTATGTATAGGATTCTATAAAACTCTATTGTAAAACATGAATGTACAAAGAGTTGTTTGTATATTCTGATTTGAATCATGGATAAAAAACATGACGATAAAGGTCAGGTCTTTATAATATGGTATCTATCTAGAACCAATCAACACTCATGCATGTCTCGTGGAAAAGTAGGGTAGGTTAGAAAAAATATATGTCAAGAAAATCACAAAACTTAGGCAAATAATTGATGGAAACTCTAGTATAAATCACAAGAGACTTAAGTGGTATATGTATTGACTAGTCTAGCAATACACAGACTCCTAGGACTTATCTGCTATATATTCACTCCATCTCTAGGTACAAATCAGTTGGAATTATTATGGATGTAATGTTGGTTGATATATATGTGTGTAGATTTACAATATGTACTTATAACACAAAATCACCACAATAGGTATACAAATTGGTAAAGTACCCAAGAGTATCTCTTTAACTTGGGACACTCAAACATACTTGTAAATATAGAAAAAGGAACATGTATCGTAAACCACAAAATTATTGAATTCATGTAAAAAATAGATTGCTTACATCGATTCATACCACTACTTTGATCGCTCGAATCGATGATTCAATCCAACAACCTCTTTTTTTTAAACTAGCAGAAAGCACGTGTTACACAATTGTTAATCTGTTAAAAAAGAATAATTTAACTAATTTTAGGAGAGACTTTAATTTTAGTGTGTTATTAGCAAAATTACATATAATCCCCTTCTTGAACATGTGTCAGTTGACGTTTAACTATTACGATTGAATAACCTATTTAAAGAGAATAATTTGACTAATTTTAGGAGAGACTATCTAATTTCAGTGTGTTATTAAAAAAATACAGATGATCCCCTTCTTGAACATGTGTCAGTTGAAGATTAGCAGTTAGGTGGTACAATTTGTAGCACATGACTATCAAAATTAGTTATGCTCTAAATATTATATATTATCTCACAATAATTTAAATACAACAAGCTAAAAAACAATGCCATTAATTGTCCGACTGACTCCCTTCACCTTGTATGTATCATTATCAACATTGCCTCATTTCCAAAATTATGAAACCAATATTCACGGTGATTCACCTACAAAAAGAAAATAATTTGTCTAATTTTACAAGACACACTCTAATTTGTAGGTATCATTAACAAAATTATGTGAGCTCCCCTTCTTGAGCATAGGTTGTTAATTTCCAGGTGACTCCCACCAATTTCTTAGTAATACAGTCTAAAAATGACATATATATTACTCAAAATAATTGAAAGTCACTCTCCAACTTGATTAAATGTCCGACTATCTATCTTCAACATGTGACACACTAAAAAGTATGTGACATGCTACAAAGTACAACTTGATTAGCTGACCTTATGTCTCTCTCCAACATGTGTGTATCGTTATCAAAATTACGTCTACTCTAAGAAATTATGTAAATACTCAAAATAATTTACCAACAACTCTCTAAAAGAGAATAATTTGATTAATTATCAGCTGACCTTAACCAAATTGTAATTTGCCATTGCCAAATTATACGTGACCCCTTTTTTAAACACGTGCCTATTGATGAGTAACATATAATAAATAATACACATAAAATATTTTCTTGACCAATTGTTGTTTGTCTCCTTGCAACCTACGATGTGGGATGCTCCAAAAAAGTTGTAAGCAAACAAACATGCACTACTACAGAAGTGCCTTTTAGTGTCGGTTGTTTAACCCCCTTTGGCGTCGGTTTCTGAACGACGCCTATGTGGGTGCCGCTAAAAGGTTGGACACTTCAGCGTCGGTTAAAAAACCGACGCCTATTTAACATAAAGGCGTCGGTTTATTATAAAACACCGACGCCAAAAGGGTTCGCGCCACAGAAAACGGCGTCATCTAGGACGCTTTCTGCGTCGGTTATATACTAAAAAACCGACGCCGAAAAGTGTCCTAGATGACTCCCATTTCCTGTAGCGCAAACACTTTTGGCGTCGGTGTTCAACAAAAAACCGACGCTGTAAGTCTGTGCTGACGGTTATCGGTAAATAACCGACGCCTATATATATATATATATTTTATAAATCTGTTTGCAGGCCTGCTGTGGCTGGTCAGCAGGATGAGAACCTGCAGTTCAGTTTTCTGAACTGCAGGTTTACGACATCCATTGATATCAGCCTACAAACAGGCCACAAACCTGCAAAATTAACATAAAAAGATTCACACAAGTAGATACATTCAGACATCAATTCAATTGTCACGTTCACACATATAGAATCATTCAAATACATGTTTTAACATTCAGAAACATTCATTTACAAAGTATCATTCATCATCACTATCAACATCCCAATTATATCTTACAGTTGCCACTGTTTGTACAACTATTGCCCATTCTTCTCTTACTTCATCTAATGCTTCCCTCGTATATGGAGCATGTACATTTTTTAAGTGTTTGCCTATAGTGTGGTCAGTTTTAAACACCTGCAAAGAGAATGATGTATATAAGTAATAATATAAAAATAAGATTGATATATTTTATAGTAACTAATGAGACTATATATAATACTCATGTATGGTATCGATGTCTTTCTTCGCCTGTGTATGGTATAGAACTCTCCTCCAGTATCTCCCTCACAGACTCCTGTGCGGAGAGGGACATTCCAACTCGAGATATCATCTTCCGTTGCCTCCTCCGCAGCAATATCCTTATCTCTGAACGTTTCTCGTAGGATTCTGAACCCCTCCTTCCCTCTACTACATCGAAGCCATGCCACAGTTGAACCCTTTCCCCGAGCCCTACCCGGCCAAACAGACGTCGCCTGAAGTACCACCGTCGTCGTCGTCTCCACCTCCATCGCAACTTGCTGTGCTAGTCCTGGCAGTTTATCACCCCACATGCTTTCCTCACCAGTTCCTGCCGCTAGACGACCACACAATGGAATCCAAGAGGATATGCAGGCGTTCGCCACAGACTATAGGATGAGTATACTCAGCTTATAGGTTTTGGCGAACTCCTGCATATCCTCTTGGATCCATTGTGTGGTCGTCTAGCGGCAGGAACTGGGGAGGAAGGCATGTGGGGTGATAAACTGCCAGGACTAGCACAGCAAGTTGCGATGGAGGTGGAGACGACGACGACAGTGGTGCTTCAGGCGACGCCTACTTGGCCGGGTAGGGCTCGGCGAAAGGGTTCAACTGCAGCATGGCTTTGATGCAGTAGAGGGAAGGAAGGGGTTCAGAATCCTACGAGAAACGTTTAGAGATGAGGATATTACTGCGGAGGAGGAGGAAACGGTAGACGATATCTTGAGTTGGAATGTCCCTCTCCGCACATCAAGTTGCTCCAGTGCTTCAGTGGGTACATGTGCATCATCAACCTAAAATTTGACAAAAATAAACACACTAAATTAGCATTTGTATTAAAAAAGCAAACATTACTCTAAACGTTTGTATTTTACCATTTTTGCAGCCGCCTCCGCGCATATGAAAATGTCATTAAAAAGGCAAACATTTAGCATTTGTATTAACTAGAAAAAGGAAAACATTTAGCATTTGTATAAACTAGAAAAAGGAAAACATTTACCATTTGTATAAACATACATGTCTCTAAAATTGTGATCTTTTATCAATTAACAATCCTTCATTGTGATCTCCGCGCACATATAAGTCATCATTAGCTTCAATATTTTGTGGAGTTGGCAACCCAACTGAGAATGGACTGGAGTCATCATACTTATCATAGTACTCTTCTTCATCTATAGGATCTTCAATGAACTGTCTCTTACCATGAAGAACAACCGACCATTTATCATTTGCAGGATCATCGATATAGAATATTTGTTTTGCCTGTGATGCCAATATGAATGGTTCAGCCTTCTCGCCAATCATTTCAAAGTTCACCAAAGTGAAACCCAATTCATCCACTATAACTCCTTTGGTGTTATCAACCCAATTACATTTAAAGAGCGGAATATTGAAATCTATGTAGTCAAACTCCCAAATGTCTTCAATGACACCGTAATATGACATTTTAGCTTCACGTGGACTCTTATCCTTTGCACTTGCAAAGTACATAGTTGACGCTTGAAGAGTGACCCCACTATTTTGGACGACACTCTTATCATCTTGGCGCTTTGTGTAATATGTGAATCCATTAATGTCAAACCCTTCATAAGACATAACATTCAGTTTTGGTTTAAAGGCGAGACATTTGATAGTTTCTGTAATATCATTTGGTGTTTGAGATAGTTGATGTAAGACTTTATCTTCAAACCACTTAGTAAAAGTCTTATTATGCTCTCTAGCAAGCCACATTGAACTTGCTCGAGGATGTTGTCTCTTTATGAAATTGGTATGTTCCTCGATATAAACACTCACTTCGTCCATATTATGTAAAATATACAAGTGAGCTTGTTCCAACTGCTCACGGCTGATTACTTTCACCCGTGATCCCAAAATTCCTTTGCCCTCCTCAATATTCGTGTCATTATCAGGAGTGTCATTACCACTGAGAAAGTCATTGCAGAAATCCATAACCTCTCTCGCCACATAACCTTCAATAATACTCCCTTCAGGACGATAACGGTTTCGAACATCACCTTTAAAAACGCTCATGTATCGTTCAAAGGGATACATCCAATGCAAGAAAACCGGTCCCAAGATTTTCACTTCCCTAGTCAAGTGGACAACAAGATGTACCATGATATCAAAGAACGAAGGAGGGAAATACATCTCAAGCTGACATAGGGTAACAACCACTTCTCTTTGCAAATTATCGAGAGTATCAGGGTCAATAACTTTGCTGCATAGACTGTTGAAAAAGAAACAAAGTCTGATAATTGCAAACCTTACATGCTTCGACAATATAGATCGAATTGCCACGGGCAATATTTGTTGCATTAGAGTGTGACAATCATGAGATTTAAGACCTATCAACTTCAGATCTTTCATTGATACCAATCTACGGATGTTGGATGAGTAACCATGTGGCACCTTAACATTTACCAAGCATTCACAAAAAGTTTTCTTCTCCTTTCTAGACAACGTGTAACAAGCGGGAGGTAAGTATGTTCTTTTATTACCCATTTCACGTAATTCTGTTAATTCTGACCTTATTCCCATTTCACGTAGGTCCAGTCTGGATTTTATCCCATCTTTAGTCTTACCTGGTATATTTAATAGAGTACCAATGATGCTATCACAGACATTTTTCTCAACGTGCATTACATCGATACAATGCCTGACTGACAAAGAACTCCAATAAGGAAGATCCCAAAATATTGACTTCTTTTTGAATGAAGAATTGTCACTCCGTGTGGCCATACTACATTGTGATTTCTTACCAAATTCATTGACAATGTCTTTTACTCTTTCATAAACAACATCCCCTGGTATAGGTTTAGGTGCACTCCGTTCATCATTCCATCCATTGAATGCTTTGCGCTTCCTACGATACGGATGGAATTTTGAAAGAAACATTCGATGACCAAGATATACAGTCTTGCCGCCATATTTTAGTCTTATTGAATCAGTGTTTTCTTCACATATAGGACACGCTTTAGCTCCTTTGACACTATATCCAAACAAATTCCCATATGCCGGAAAGTCATTAATAGTGCAAAACAACATAACATGCAAACGAAATGTCTCTCTTGCAGAAGCATCATAGGTCATCACACCTTCAGCCCAAAGTTTCTTTAAGTCATCAATCAAAGGTTCAAGATAAACATCGATATCATTTCCGGGTTGTTTAGGGCCCGATATCAACAATGACAACATAACGTACTTATTTTTCATACACAGCCAGGGAGGAAGATTGTATATAACAAGCATGACTGGCCAAGTGCTATGTTGGCTGCTCAATGTCCCGTACGGATTCATCCCGTCTGTACAAAGCCCAAGTCTTAGATTCCTGACTTCTTCACCAAATTCAGGGAACAATACATCAATCTTCTTCCACTGTGGGGAATCAGACGCATGTCGTAGGATCCCATCATTATTTTTCTTAACATCTGCATGCCACCTCAAATTCTTCGCATCTTTCGGATTTGCAAACAAGCGTTGAAACCGTGATGTTATAGGTAGATACCACAACACCTTGGCTAGGAGAACCAGTTTTGGACTCCCCCGAAGTCGTCAATTTATATCGTGACACACCACATTTTGGACAATCTTTCAAATCTACATAGTCCTTTTGAAATAATACACAATCATTCGGGCATGCGTGTATCTTTTTGGCCTCCATTCCCATTGGGCACAACATTTTCTTTACCTGGTATGTTGAGATTGGCAGCTCGTTTCCTTCAGGAAGAATTTCTTTCAACAAAGTCAACAATTCAGTGAAGCTTTTGTCGCTCCATCTATTGTTAGCTTTCAACTTATACAATCTCAGCACAGCGCTAAGCTTCGTAAACTTAGCACAGCCTGTGTATAACGGTATCTCAGCATCATGCACAATGTTTGTAAAGATAGGAGGTGGATCGGTGTGCTCTACCCTACAACTATCCAGCATCGCATCAACAATGTCTGCTGGAACTGGTTCGTTCACATTTACGTCATCGGAGGCAATTTCTTCTTCCACCCAAGCACTGCTATTGACATCTACTGGATTCGATTTTGAAATCTCTCCATGCCAGTGCCATTCTGTATAGCCTTGTACAATCCCGTTGCACATGACATGACTTTTGATTTCCTCACCAGTGTTGAGTTTCAAGTTGTTACCGCAATGCCTACATGGACAGTAGAACCTATCTGTAGGTTTTTTCCTATGTTCCTCGGCAAATCTAATAAACTGATCAAGACCAGATATAAACTCTGGGGTGCAACGATTACGAATGGACATCCATGATCTATCCATTCTATGATCAGAGAAAGCAAGTATATATTAGGAAAGCAAGTATATATTAGGAAACAAGTATATAAGCAAGTATGTCGTATTACAGTTCATCATTAAGAAAGATATAAGCAAGTATGTCGTATTAAAATAGACTAAACAATAAAAGAATTTTTTTTTGAGGCAAGACAATATGAGAAAATAGTAGTGTAATCATGTAAATGGGAACATTCATGGGAACACACACTTCAGTTATAAGCATTCATGTAGCAACTTACAGTTCCATTCATGGGAACACACACTTTAGTTATAACAATAACTAAACAAAGGGGTTGGTGTACCCTAAACATGCACATAATTTAAAAAACTATTACTACATACAAGTCTAGATAGATAGACAACTAAATACTACACCAACATGGTCCCGCATGCATCAGTAACTTCTTTTTGATGATGAAGCTGTGTCACGAAGCTCCTCACTGTATTTAGACGAATCTGAACTGATAGGGGCCTCAGATTCAGATTTGTCTGAGCTGATATGCGACGCCGTGCGCTCATACCGCAGAAGATGATCGGGGGTCTCACAGTTGTTGTTGGTTATCCAAACTTTGATGGAATTATCGCCAACTGGACGGAGAAAAAGCCTATTCCAACGGACCACATGCAGCTCTCCAATCCAATCACGCCAACCGGATTTTGATACAAGATTTCTCGCCAAATCATACTCAACCTCGATTACATGTGAATAATTTCCAAAAGTTAGGGTCACTTTACCAGGCATGTAGTGTCTTCCTTTTAGAAAACGCCAATGTTTGGGTATGACCAATTGGTTTAAGGAACGATCATCTAGGATGATGTCCAATTGTTCTTCAATAGGGAACGTTAACATTGACATAGAGGCCCAATTCATAGTCATTGTTATGGGAAGACAGAGACTGCACAATATTAGTATTAACAAAGTGTAAGTACATATAACGATGTTATATATTTTCAGAAAAAGTTGTATAACATCAGTTAACCTTTTAAACAAGTATATATTAGGAAACAAGTATATATTAGTCAATCTTGGACGGGTTTCTAGGCCAACAAACACATTTGATGTCAATCTTATATATAATAAATGTGTACCACCTATCCCATCCTTGAACACCTAATCTCACTTAGGATGTAAGTGTATAATGTGTATTTGGTTTTCAAGAAAATTTCGGCAGCATTTCCCCGTTGTTCTCTAAGTACATATGTACTTAGAGAACAAACGGGGAAATGCTGCCGAAATTTTCTGGAAAACCCAATACACATTATACACTTACATCCTAAGTGAGATTAGGTGTTCAAGAACAGTCCCAAACTGGGGACTATCCAAGATTTACTCCTACTGAGTAAATCTTGGACGGGTTTCTAGGCCAACAAATACATGTGTTGTCATTCTTATATAAACCCTATAATTCATGAAATCATTCTAATTCAATTTAATATGTTGGGATCACATAATTATATAATGACATCAGAATATATAGAAGAATCATAATTAACATGATTAACAACATGCTCATCAAACTAGGGTTTTCTTGAATATCATCTAATAAATCAAGAATTTCATAGTTTCAAACATGCAATAATTCACAATGCAATGTTATAAACTATAGGCAACATGGATAGATGAAATAAATAAACATCCAGCATCTATCACTTATTCAATCTTCAAGAAACCTTGACAAACATCCAACATCTATCACTTATATAATTTGCATGTATATACACCCTAAAGTGCCACAAATCATATAATAAAACTATCATGTTATGATATTAGGACCACTTAAAGCAGATTAGGCACATTAAGCAAGCAGAGTAGGGAGCCAATTTCGTGCAAACAGATTAGGCAACAGATTAGGTCAGCACATAAAGAACCAATTCGCGCCTGGGTAGGTCTGCAGGTACCTGGGCAAGAAGAGTAGGGTGAGGTCGAGCTGGTTGAGTACGTGGGTGGCGGCCGACGAGCTCCAGAACCAGCGGCAGTGACTCCGACGAGCAGGAGCGTCAGCCGCAGCAGGCAGGCAGGCGGCCAGGCGGCGGCGGCAGGCAGCGGCCAGGCGGAGGAGAAGGAGAAGGGGGTACGGCGCAGGCGGTTGGAGCAGGGGCGCCGGTTGTCAGGCGTGGCGGCGGCGCAGGGGTGCCAGAGAAGAAACGCGTCGGAGAGGGGCGCCGGAGAGGGGACGCCGGAGATGGGGCACCGGAGAGAAGCGCCGGAGAAAAACTAGTACCAGCAGCAGAGAAATCGCCGGAGAAATCGCCGCAATAGGGAAATAGGGTAGCAATGAGGGGAAGAGTCGGGCGATCGAAGGTTATGAAGTTCCCCAATAGCGTCGGTTGTTTACAACAACCGACGCCTAAACATATTTACCGTCAGTCGTTCGCAACATCTGACGTCCATTTGGACGATATTTTCGTGAAAATGTTTGGCGGGAACCACATTCAGCGTCGGTTATTAAAGGACGACCGACGCGGAAAAGGACACTTTTCGCGTAAATTTCCATCGCACATAAGCGTCGGTGTTTTAACTACAGACTCGACGCCGAAAGTGACATTATTTTTTTCGCTCGAAAATTGGATGAAATAATGCGTCGGTTTTGTATAAACAACCGACGCTGTATACAAAGCGGTACCCGTGTTTGGCTGGTCTTTGAATATAGACGTCGGTTCTTCTAAATAACCGACGCCTTATATTAAAGGCGTCGCCTTAAAAACCGACGCCCAGAAAAGCGACACTGAATGCTATTTCTGTAGTAGTGATGTTTGATTGCTAAGCTCACACACAAACTACCAAAATATGCATACATATACTACTAAAACATTCTAACGGAACATGTTAATATATTGATAAGGTGAGTAATAAACAAAGTCTAAAATTTAAATAATGGTGAATCAGACAATTAAAAAATCGAAAAAGAGAACTAAACATGCAAATTGCCTGGTCCACTGAAATGATAAAAACAAAAGGTAAAAAAGGCGGCAGGAAAACGGATAAGAGATGGAAGCTAACACCGTAGTATCTAGAAATTGTTGCTAAAAAAATAGCTGAAAACAGTTTCTAAAAATCTCGGACGAATTATAGAAATTTACTTAACTATTGGCTAAATTAATTAACACTAAAATAAGGCAGATGTAGAAAGGATAACAAATAGAAGCTAACGGTCTAATAGGAAGACAACATAACTCATCTACTTTATTATATTATTATAAAAAAGATAGACACCACTGTATAGATGAACAAAACATTGAGGCGATCAAATCAAAGGACCAGCACACATGCTAGTATGTCGATGAGTAGACATACAAACTCGATGATTCCCTTTTATTATAGGGAATATAGACTTCACACTTTTTAAAATTTTATTGGATCAACATTCTATACCAAAACAACATATAAATCAAGTATGTGAGTTATTATGCAATGCTATTTTTATTATTTATAAAAAGTCATTACTTCAAGGTATTTGATATCATTTGGTTCATGTTAAACAGCAATCATTATTTGTTTGGATGCCATATGAAGAATAATTTCTAAATAATTTTACTTTTAGGAAAAAAGTTCTGAACCCTGGCTGAAACTTTGTAAAGAGGATAACGGGCTCCGCGCCACTACAAATTCTGGACGACATTACACGACGTCCTCGTGCGGCATCAAAGCTCCAGCGTTCCGGCTTTCTTACTTCGACGACTCACCACATCACTCCCTCCCGACTCCACACAGATTACTAGAAGCGGAGATCAAATATCCGGAGGACTGCATTTTGTCGCCAGGTCCATCAGCGACCGCGAATCTCTCTGTGAGGCTCGAAACCTTAATTCTCCATTGGAAGTGTCCTCTCTGCAGCAATGGCGTCCCGCATGGTCATCTTCCCTTCGACATGCCACCGCCGTCTTCCCAGACTCCCTCATTTCGGCCACACTGTTCGAGGCTGCTTCCCCACCCGCAATCTTCTGTGGAGCCGGGTGACACTGCTCGACATGCCGCTCCGCTGCTCAAACAAGCAGCCGTCCGTGCAGGAGCAGGAGGGAAGTAAGGAACCGGAGCCCGAGGTCGGGGCTTGGAAGGTCTCGGCCGTCCTCTTCGACATGGACGGTGTCCTATGTAACAGCGAGGAGCCATCCCGGATGGCAGCGGTCGATGTGTTTGCTGAAATGGGCGTGTCTGTCACCACCGAGGACTTCGTCCCCTTCATGGGAACCGGTGGGCTCAACAATTCAGCTATGCTTGACCCCTCTCACCCTTCTTGACGCTTTGTCCCTTTCACTTATGATAGCATCACTGAGACTGCGCTACATGCGCGAGCTTCTACAGGGGAGGCCAATTTCCTCGGGGGAGTAGCCAAGGCCAAAGGAGTGGAGGGTTTTAATCCAGAGGCCGCTAAGAAACGCTTTTTTGAGATATATCTAGATAAGGTAACAAACGATCCACTTCTATTTCTCATTATTTCTTGCAGTTTCTTGCGCACGCTTGTGATCTGAGGTTGGTCGTTAATGTTGCAGTATGCCAAGCCGAATAGTGGGATTGGGTTCCCTGGGGCGCTTGAGCTCATCATGGAGGTGCGTTTCTCGCAGTCATTCAAGCCTAATGCAATGTATCTCTCTGGTAATTTTGTCACCAGAGCATTACTCACGCATCATGCTTACGAGAAACACTGGTGATATGAGACCCAGTCTACGCAGTGCATGAAAATGCCATGCACACGACAATTGCAAAAACTAGATCCGCGTGGAACGCACAACCTCTCACTAGGGATTCCTACGGAGTTGTTCGATATGTTATTTGAGATCAGATAATGGTCCGAGTTCTTGGAAAATGTCTTCCAAAGATATCGGCTCATATGTTTTGTAGCGCTACATGCTTGATATCTGGAAATAAATTCAAGGGTACAGGTTGACGTCCATTGTTGGAATGTACACCCAGAAATGCTATTCATTGGCACCTTATCAATACAATTGTTGCCAGAAATCTGTCATAATTGGTGTAAATTATTGAAAGTTTGAGGTGGAATGAAAACATGCTACCATTATCCACCTGTATGATTCGGTTCTTTGTGTTAAGGCAACATAACTTTATTTACTTCTTCAAATTCTTTTAAATCTCAGGTTGTGTCAGAAGATATATTCCACGTGATTCGTGCTAAATAACTAACTACGAGTTCATTAGACCCCCCCCTGAAAAATATCGTATTTCTAAAAGGCAGCCTAGCATACACAAATCTATTATTTATTTCAATTATTTTGCAGTGCAAAAAGAATGGACTGAAAGTTGCTGTGGCATCAAGCGCTGACCGTATCAAGGTTGATGCTAATCTGGCTGCTGCTGGGTTACCCCAATCTTTGTAAGATTTTGCAACTTCAAAATTATAGTGAATGGACTTGCTTGGTTTCTCATGATGAAATTATAGCTAAAATCTTTCATGTATGAAACAACCCGCAGAACGAAAACAGCTGGGATTGGTGTTCCACTTTTGTAATGATTATTGTTTTCTTTCAATTATGAAGACAATTTTGTCACAATAAGAACGACAAAGCTCATACCCTCCAAATTCTTTGGACAAGAGTTTAAACATTTAATATTCAATAATCGTGTAATCAATTTCATATGTTAAACCAACTAAGTACATTTCTGGTTGAACGGTTAAATTTTTCGATCTGTTATCTGATGCAGCTGCAAAAAACTTGGAATTGAACGGCCCCCCTCACTCTAAAACTAAAGATGTGCCATGAATATGTATTAGCTTCTCAATCTTTCAAAATGAATATATATATATATATTTTTTTTTTTTCTTCTTCTTCTTTCTTTCAGGCTTTATCTAGAATTCATTAACAAATAATGATTTCAGCAATACCTAAACTTCTTTGGAAGTTTTTTTTTGACTTTAGTAGGGAAGTCAATGACCGTGTAAATAGCCTATTCCCATATGTAGGCAGGCAAGGGTCCATTTATTTTTTATTTTCCCTTGTAAGCCAACCGTATAATGAAGGAAGCACAAACACTTACCTGGATATTGGATGTGGCGCACATTGAACACACTCCATAATGTATCGGACAAACCTAATAGTGTCCCATTGTCTCTAGATCTTCATACTCGTAGGGTATGAATAAAAGTAAAAAAGATGTTAGCCCTTATTGCAAATCTTCTGTCTATTATTGTGTTGTTGACCATTGTATTATTGTGTTGGGGGGCAATAATATAAAGCAAGCTAAATAATAATAGACAGAAGCCTGCTTCCTGAGGCATCCATGCTCTATCTTCTAGAGGAGGATTGAGGATGCCTTCATCGCCATTAGCCATCGTCATCTACACTGAACATGAGGTCTAAATCAGGATTCAGTACCCCATGGCTACCGTTCCATTTTGTTGCTTCTTCTTCCTCACTCTGTCAATATCCATCTTTCATTTCTTTTGTACTATGACCTTTGTTTCTTGTAAATTAGTTTTGCCATTTGTAAATATGAGTGACTAGACTCATTAAGTCGGGTTGGGAGTCAGGCTCTCCCAACATGTAAATACTCATATCTCATTTGAGAAAACTAGAGCAAAAAGTGGGAGAATCCCTCAACTTTCCACGGTTGAGGTGCTTCTATATTTATATACATGAGAATTTACACATAGATCCCTGACTTTTATCACACTTACAAGTAGGACCCTATACACACATATTAACACTCCCCCTCAAGCTGGAGCATACATATCATATGTACCCAGCTTGTTACATAAGTATTGAACCCGACAACCATTTAGAGACTTTGTAAACAAATCAGCTAACTGGTCTTCAGATCTGACTTGTGACAATTGAATCGAATTTTGTTGAATCTTTTCTCGTATAAAATGACAATCAACTTCAATATGTTTGGTTCTCTCATGAAAAATAGGATTTTGGGCAATGTGGATAGCAACTTGGTTGTCACATTTCAGATCAATGGGGGTTTTCTGAATAAAGCCAAGCTCCTCTAACAAGTGACGAATCCATAGTAACTCACATGTTGCTAGGGCCATAGCTCTATACTCTGATTCTGCACTAGATCTTGCAACTACTGTCTGCTTTTTGCTTTTCCATGACACCAAGTTTCCTCCTACAAATACGCAATAGCCAGAAATAGACCTTCTGTCAATACTAGATCCAGCCCAATAAGCATCTGAGAACCCTTGAACCTGTAAATGTCCATGATTTTCATATAGAAGCCCTTTACCAGGAGACTTTTTGAGAAATCTCAGAATGCGCATCACAGCCTCCATATGACCAGTGCATGGATATTCCATGAATTGACTAACAACACTAGTAGCAAAGGCAATGTCAGGCCGAGTGACAGTCAAATAAATTAACTTCCCAACAAGTCGTCTAAATCTCCATGGATCATCAAGTAACTCCCCCTGCTCCATTGACAATTTGACTTTAGGATCCATTGGAGTATCAATAGGTTTGGTACCTAGCATCCCTGCCTCAGTGAGAAGATCTAAGACGTATTTTCTCTGTGAGATAACTATCCCAGACTTGGACTTGGCAACTTCAATCCCCAGAAAATATTTGAGACTACCTAAATCCTTTGTTTGAAATTGGCCTTTTAAAAATGTCTTCAACTGTGCAATGCCATGCCTGTCATCACCAGTAATCACGATATCATCAACATATACCACTAGAAAAATGCTCCCAGAACTATGTCGTCTATAGAAGACTGAATGATCTGTAGTACATCTCTGGAGACCAAACTCTGAAAGAGCACTGCTGAATCTGCCAAACCAGGCACGAGGTGACTGCTTTAAACCATAGAGGGACTTATGAAGACGACATACTAGATCAGACTCCCCCTGAGCAACAAACCCAGGTGGTTGCTCCATATAAATCTCTTCATCTAGATCACCATGAAGGAATGCATTTTTAATATCAAGCTGGTGTAGAGGCCAAGAGTGAATAGCAGCCAGGGATAAGAAAATGCGAATAGATGTCATCTTTGCCACAGGAGAGAAGGTCTCTAAATAATCCTCACCATAGATCTGAGT
This sequence comes from Alisma plantago-aquatica, assembly GCA_963693085.1. Classification (NCBI taxonomy): domain Eukaryota; kingdom Viridiplantae; phylum Streptophyta; class Magnoliopsida; order Alismatales; family Alismataceae; genus Alisma; species Alisma plantago-aquatica. Next base: position 700,152,955 of record OY856410.1, on the reverse strand, counting down.
GTAGCCCTTGGCTACCAACCGTGCTTTAAGTCGATCAACACAACCATCTGCACCTACTTTGACAGTGTAAACCCAACGACATCCAATAACAGACTTACCATGTGGGCGGGAAACAAGAGACCATGTATTGTTCTGGTTAAGAGCTGACATCTCCTCATCCATTGCATGACGCCAACCTGGGTGATCAAGTGCAACTGAAACAGACGGGGGTATAGAGACTGATGACATAGAAGAAATAAAAGCATGATATGAAGGTGATATGTGGCTATATGAAACAAAATTAGAGATAGGATGTTGAATATTTTTAAGTGTGCATGATCTGACGCCTTTACTCAGAGCAATAGGAAGATTTTGTTCAAAAGATGGAGGAATGGTCTCTACCTGACTTTCTGACAAGGAAGCATCTGGAGGAGCTGAATTGGTAGGACCAGACGTACCACCTGCATTGGTGCCAAAACTAGACTGCCCACATGTACTTGTACGACGAGTGTAAACCTGAGTGACTGGTGGTCTAGCTGGGCTAGGTGGACTTGCATCACGAGGACCATCATCACTAGGGGACTCAAAAATAGGAGACTCGACAATAATGGGAAGAGGCAAGAGTTCTTCCATAACTACGGGGGTCACTGAAGAGCTACCATCAAAATAGGATGTGTCTTCAAAGAAAGTGACATCTGCAGATACAAAGAAACGATGTAAGGTAGGACTGTAGCACTTGTATCCCTTTTGAACTCGAGAGTAACCTAAGAAAACACATTTAACAGACTTTGGACCTAACTTATCCAAACCTGGACCAAGCCAATGGACAAAACAAGCACATCCAAACACTCTTGGTGGAACATTATACAATGGCTTCATAGGATGAAGGATCTGAACAGGTATGCGATTTTGAAGAACAGATGATGGCATACGGTTGATGAGGTAGGTGGCAGTGAGGACGACATCCCCCCAAAATTCTCTAGGAACGTGCATGTGAAGGAGAAGAGTGTGAGCGGTCTCAACAACATGACGAATTTTTCTCTCAGCTACCCCATTCTGTTGTGGTGTATGTGGGCAAGATGATTGGTGAATGATGCCATGGGTGGAAGTGAAATGGATGAACTCACGACTGAAATACTCTCTAGCATTGTCAGAACGAAGCCCACAAATTTTCTTTTGAAATTGGGTTTCCACTTCTGCAGTAAAGGATTTAAATATGGACAAAAGTTCAGACCGTTCCTTCATCAAATAAAGCCATGTAGCACGAGAATAATCATCGACAAAAATAACAAAATATCTAAACCCAAGCTTAGAAGTAACACGACTCGGACCCCATATATCAGAGTGTACCAACTCAAGCACAGACTTTGTTCTTTGACTCTCCCTAGACCTAAAGACAGACCTTGTGTGTTTTCCCAGTTGACATGATTCACATTGCAAACTCTCCAAGTTGGACAAACTTGGAACCATAAACTTGAGTTTTTCTATAGATGCATGACCAAGACGACTATGCACTACCAAAGGAGACGCAACTACACACGCTGTGGAAAGTTGTTGCAAGTAGTAGAATCCAGCCAATTCATATCCTTCACCGATCGTCTTCCCCGTCTTCAAGTCCTGTATAAGACAAGTATCTGGTAAGAAAGTAACGGAGGCTTGAAGAGAACGAGTTAATTTGCTAATTGATAACAAATTAAAAGGAAATTGAGGAATGAATAAAGTAGATGGAAGGGATAAATGTGGGGTTGGTGAAACTGTCCCAATTCCCTTAACAGAAGCAACAAAGCCATCTGCAAGGGTGACACCGGGTAGGTTGGGTTTATGTGTGTAGGTGGTGAACATCTCTCGTACCCCAACGATGTGATCAGTTGCACCGGAATCAAGAACCCAGTCTGACTTGGACGTCGATGCTTTGGATCCATGTGAAATGCATGCTGACAAATCGAGACTTTGTGCATTGAATATTGAAGTCATTGCTTGTTTTGAAGCTCGAAGACGCATCAAATGAGCATATTCTTCTTTGGACAAAGACATCTGATATATAGCTGCCTCCCGGGTATCATCTACAGTTTTCATGTTGGTGGACTTCACAGGGATTTCATAAGACTCATTACGGATTGTCGCACAAGATTGGTGAACAACAAACTCTTTATCAACCATGTTGACCAAATAATGCACCCACAAATGAGATATTAATTAAATCAACACAAGATGGACCAGGAACAGAAGCAAACTTGATGGCAAAGATTCAGATTTTTTTTTCTTCAAGAAATCAGACTTGTTCCTCAACAAATCAGACTTGTTCTTCAAGAAATCAGACCAATATACAATAGAAGACCTTAAATCCGACTATTGCACACTTTGTAGAAGCTGAAGACCTTGAAATAAGACTGTTTGGCCTTGAAAACAGAACTTTCCAAAGTCGGTAGCAGACGTGCTACAGTACTCCGCGGCTACAGTACCTAGGGAGAATGATCGAAGCTCCCTCCTTGGATTACCAATGCCTGTGACCTTCTAGGGCAAGGTAATAGGATCAATGACGCCCCTTATAGACCAGATTTGAGTAGGGAAAACAGCCCTTAAAACCTTTTATTGAAGCCAAACTCTTGCTGCGATAGAAGCCTGTTCAAAGCAGCCAAATACAAGATGATTTCGAGAAGCACGTAGGGGAGTAGCAGCCAACCACCACCACCGTGGAGCAACTAAGACCAAGGGGATACAACACCCAAAACGAATGATCTGAAATCCAAGTAAAGAAGGAGCAGCAGCCACTCCAAGGACCGTCGTGCTACAATACGATACTGTAGCAAGCGGGAAAGCATGAGGTTTTGCTGATTTGGGTGACTGAAGACCTTATGTTGGGGATGACAAGTTCCTTGGAGAGAGTGACGTTCCCTGTTGCTCTGATACCATGAGAAAACTAGAGCAAAAAGTGGGAGAATCCCTCAACTTTCCACGGTTGAGGTGCTTCTATATTTATATACATGAGAATTTACACATAGATCCCTGACTTTTATCACACTTACAAGTAGGACCCTATACACACATATTAACATCATTGAATGTATATTTTGTTAGCAATGTATATCTCTCTCTCTTGTTCTTGAATGAATCACTTGCATTTTTAGCTACCATCTTGTGATCTTTGATTTTTATGCCTCGAAAAAGTAGTATTAGATCAGATCGAGAGATAAGAAGTGGTGCGAATACATGAAAATGTTGGATCACTAAAGCTGATGATCATACATTTGTATGTTTGATTTTTTCTATCTCTTCTTGAGAGAGAGACATGCCTATAATCTAGATCTAGCCCAATCTTGAGAGACAAGGGAATAAACACTTATGATGATTGCTCGTAAACTAAGCTAAGGGTATACCATAGGTGAGTGTTTGCATGTTAGTGAGTGCACTTGGTTGGAGAAACTTGCTCCAAGTCTATCCAAAATATCTAAATCTATGATAATGATCTACTAGTCTTGTTTTGTTAATTTAGTTTTCCTTTGCTTTGTTCTCTTTGTTCTTGTTTGATAAACCATTCCATAAGGAACATTAATCTTACTCTTGATTTGACTTAGCTAAGTTAAGATCTTAAGTCCTAAACAAATTGTCACCTTTGTCCCTGTGTTCGACCCCATTTACTACTCATGATCTCTTGTTATCGTTGCGGGCGTCTAATATATTAGGTTTGGTTAGTCTCCATTTTTGGACATGCGGACCGCATGCAATTGGGTTAGGGCCAGCTACGGGAGATCAAACCCTTCTGATACCATGTAGAGAAATAAGATCTTATTAAGATAACTAAAACAAATACAAAACCTCTCTTCATATAGGATATAAGAGAGGCTAATTACAGTGATAAGCAATATGCAAGCATGGTTATAAGGCATGTGAGGTGTAATTAGGCGGTTTTGTCTCTATAGTGATATGTTGTGTTTTATTGAGTGTCATGTGCCTAGCATGTGCCTCACTTATGTTTTTACTTCAGTAGTTTAGTCATGTACCTCACCTAGTATATATTTCAATAGAGATATGTTGTGTTTTATTGAGGTTCATGTGCCTTTTTTAATAAAAAAAAAGACACATGACACTCAATAAAACACAACATATCTCTATAGTCTCAGTGAGGCGAGGCGTAAGCCTCAAAATGTGCATGAAGTCTTATTAACTAAAAGTATACATGTATATACATTTATGTGTATATATAGTCATATATGCATATATATATTTTATGTATGTGCATGTATGTGTAACATAAATATGCATATACAAACAAAACAAAAACAAATTAGAAATTATTTATGAATCTTAATAAGGAGAAAAAGAGATTAAACGCCGCCACAATACTGAAGGATGAGAGCGGTTGTTGGGGAGTAAGGAGGAGGGGGTGGGGGGTAAGGAGGAAGGGGTGGCTGGAGGGAAGAAGGCAAGGGGTGGTAGAAGGGGGGGGGAGAGGGGGGTGGCGGGATAAAGGGGAAGGAGAGGTAGCGAGGAGGGAGGGTGGGGGGTAATAGAGGGGAAATAGGAGGCGACAGGGGAAGAGGGGAGCAACAACAGGTGGTAGGCATGAGTGGGGGTAGGGGCTACGGGCGTGGGAGCAGGAGACGTTGACGACTGAGAGCAAGAGATGACAACGGGGGCGATGGGGGATTAAATGGACAGGAGAGGCCCGCGGGGAAGGAGGGTTTGGGGGGTAATAGAGGGGAACTAGGAGGCTCCAGGGGAAGAGGGGAGCAACAACAGGTGGTGGGCATAAAGAGAGGGGGGTGGGGGCAACGGGTGTGGGAGTAGGAGACGACGATGGATGGGAGCAAGAGATGACGATGACGATAGATTGGCGGGGGGCAATGTCGGCGGATGGGAGAAGTGTTGGGAGGAAACAAGGTTGGGACATAGGAGGGAAATAGGGTTAGGGCCGACTATGAGGTATCAAACTACTTTCATACCATGTAGAATGATTATGATATTTTAGGTGATTTAAACATTAAGACATGTACAATACCTTTCTTTATGTATGACTAGAGAGAGATGTTAATTATAGAGATATCAATATGGGACTAAACTAAGAGAAAATAGAAGTTCTAACATGTATGATAAGACATAAAACAAAATACTATAATTTTTCTATCTAAAATAGAAGCATAATAAGACATAACACAAAATACTATAAATATATTAACATATATAATATGTGTGTTAGAGAATAATTCCTGTTCATGTATCTCCTTCTTATTTCCTTTATCTGCTGGGCCTATTATGTAAATGTTCACACCTTATATAATAAAGGAGAACCCGTTCCAGCCTGGTATTGTTCTGGCCCAATTCCATTCACATGGCATCAAAGCACGTTCTAGGGCTACAACCCTAGCCGCAGGCCGCACCTATGCCCTTTGTCTCTCTCTCCTTTTCCTTCTTTGCTCCGTTGTTGCCGTTGTGGCTGCCACCACCATCGGGTGCCTCTGTCGCCAGCTTCGCGGTCACTGCCAGTCAGTGTCCATCCCTTTGTTCCTCTCTACTAAAGAGCGGTGGCTGCTTGAAGGAGAGGACAACTGCTCGTTCTATCCTGTAGAGAGGAACAACTTCCCTTTCATGCTTCTTTCCTCTCCACGCAGTCCCCGTACGTGGATGAGTGTCTAAGTCCTTTAGGGGCTGTTGATGTGTCATCTTTGCATCGTCTTTTGACATGTGACAATTTTAATTTCTGTCACCTCCCCGACACGTCTTCCCAGGGCTTACTATCTCTTTGACGGAGTTAATTCCCATTCAGATTTTGCACCATCCACCGCCGACACGGCGTATTGTCCATCCAAGGCGACATGTTGCAGTCTAGAAATCTTCCTAATGGCGTAGGATTCTGGCTCAGATCACAGGTTACACGACGTATCCCCTAAGTGACACAACGTGTCGACGTCTACTGGAGTTTACGCCTCTGACGGTTACACGACGTGTTTCCTAAGTGGCACACCGTGTCGACGACCACTGGAGTTTACGCCTCCCACGGTTACATAGCGTGTTACCTGCCTACACGACGTGTTGAAGCGATTCAGAAATCTACTGTCTGTCTTCGCCAACTGACACAGCGTGTTGACATCTCAACATGCGTGTCATTCCCAAATACGGCGTGTCAAGTCTTTTACACGACGTGTTGCCCCGCAACCTGCTTTGATTGCTTTTTTTTTCTTTCTTGATCCACTCTCACTTCGGGAGACGAAAAGCTAGCTGCTTCTGTTGCAATCGTCTACAATGATCAATCTCACATAACTTCTGTGAAGCTTAATTCACATAATTATCTCCTATGGATGAATGCTATATACCATTCTTGAATGTAGAGAGAAGGTGGATATTATTGAGTTAGAGCCTCCTAATGAAAGTAACAAAGACTACTCTACTTGGCAGAAACACAATGGACTGGTGAAGTCCTGGTTATGGAATAGCATGGAGCCCCATATTGCTTCCAAGGTTATGTTATATTCCACAAGAAAACAAGTTTGGAAAGCTGCAAAGAAACACTTCTCTCACGAGAAGAATGCTCTCTGTCTCTATACTGTCTATGATTGTCTCTTTGCAGAAAGACAAGATAGTCGCTCTCTGGAGGATTATTTTGGTGCTATACAATCCAGCTCTCAGGAACTGAGTTTCTACCAGCCGCTGAAGACTAGTGATTAGATGAAAGATAGAGATGATCTAGTAACAAGATTCTGATCTGGACTAAATCTTATTTATGCTTCAGTTAGGGATGTTACCTTGCCACAAACAAACTGCCAAGACTCGTAGAAGACTTTGTGAGGATTCAACAGTCTTTCTTGGAGTCTTTTTTTGCTACTTTAGGAGGACAACACCCTGAAAATCATGGCTTTCTTGCTGTTGCCGCCAAAGGAACTAAATGAGGTGCTGGTCGAGGACGAGGCAATCGTCTTAGGGACAAATGTACATTCTGTGGAAAACTGGGACATACAGAGGAAAAATGCTATTTTAAGCATGGTCGACCCCCTATTGGCATCCACTACAGAAGAGCAGGGGGGCTACGGGGGAGGGGCTAAGCGCAGTCTTGTGAATCAAAGGTGGAATGAAAGAGAAATTTTTTGTTCTATTCATATATCAATATATATATATATATGTAGCAAGAAGCCCCAAATCCTTGATTTGGCCGGGATGCACTGCTTTGAGCATAGGAAGGCTATTGGTGCTGCACATTACACGACTACTTCTTCAGGAGCATATGCATCTCGAGCCTCTAAACAATCATATGTTAAAAAATCCAAGGAAGAGTATGACCGTCTCCTTCAAGGAACCCAATTGGCTTCCCTTGGCACCTCCGTCAATCTAGTTTCAGATACATGTAACCAGGGGACTTCGTTTGTTGCTTCCTATCTGTCTTCTACATGGGTGGTGGATTACAGTGCCTCTCAACATCTGACAAGTATACAATCTATGCTTCTATCTTCTGACTTGTAAATCCCACATTCTTCTGAGACACTGATGGGTCTATTAGGTGGGTCTAGGCTTGTGGGACTACAAACATCATTTGATTTGACATTACAGTCTGTACATTATGTACCACACTTTCCTTTTATATTAATGTCTGTTGCTAAGCTGGTTGATTCTTTGAAATGCTTGGTAATATTTGGAGACTCTTTCTTTGTTTTACAGGATCCCAAAAGTAGGAAGATGATTGGTGGGGGATCTAGGAAAGGTGATCTCTACTTCTTTGAAGGTGGTCGCCACACTTACCAGATTCCATCTACCGTTCTACTATTTTCAGCTGCTCTCCCTTACAATGGCATTATCGCTATGGGCATTCGTCTTTGAAGAGTTTTCAAAAACTTGTTCTAGGCTTAGAATCTATAAAGTCTATAGAGATATGTTGTGTTTTGTTGAGTGTCATGTGCCTAGCATGTGCCTCACTTATGTTTTATTTCTGTAGTTTAGTCCCATATTGCTCATCTCTAGTTTAGTCTCTAATCCCTTCTGTTATATAAGAGACTGTATTGTACACTGGTTTACTCATTCAATAAGCAATTCCCAGTTTCTCTATATGGTATCAAGAGCAGGTCCGGTTCCCCGAGTTTCTTTTTCTCACCCTGCCCCTATGCCCTAGGCCTTCAACCCACCCCCGGCCGCCAGCAGCCCCTCCAACCTCCCTTTTCGCCGCCCCCACCCTCTCCTCCCGCCGCCGCCACCTCACCCCGCCGTCGCCCCTCCTCCCTCCACCATCCACCACCTCTCCTCCCTCCACCCGCCGCCACCCCTCCTTCCACCCCCCGCAACCCCTCCTTCCTCTACCAGCCGTCGCCCCTCCTCCTCCCTCCACCACCGCGCTGCTGTCCTCCTCTCGTGCTTCCTCCTGCTCTTTTTTTGTACGTGCAACCTTCCGGACAGCCATAGCCATCCCACGTTGAGAGTCTCCTATCTCTCTGGTTGGTTTTCTGCCTGCGCCTCATGATGGAATATTGATCTTCTTCATGACGGCGTAGGTTCATTTATCAGTCTATCTTCCCGACACGAGTCTCTTCTGATCTGATGCGTTAGATCCCTGCTGCTGCTACTGCCCCATAGCGGGTTCTTTATCCACTGCCTGTTGTTGCTGCGCTGCCTCTTCAATACTGCCCTACCTCTGCTCGTCATGGCCTCGGTTGAGCCTCCTCGTTCTCTGTGTGTTACCACCGTCAAGCTCGATGGCTCTAATTACCATCTGTGGTCGGCGTCCTTCGTCCTCTATGTCAAGGCCCAAGGCCAGTACTCGCATCTTACTACTGATCATCCTGCTGTCCCTGCTGCTTCTGCTGATGAAAAAAGTAAGCAAACTTATGCACAATGGTCCAAAGACGACTCTGGTGTTATGTTTGTTAATATATGTGTTGCTTGTTGATATCAAACACCTTATTTGGATTTTAACTGTGTGAATATGTGCTGGCAAGTTGATCCCACATTTGCTTTGCCGTCTCCAGGTACAATAGTGTGACACTAATCTTGGTCTCACTACTATTCAGAATCCATGTCATGACTGTGGAGTCGTCCTTCACCCAATCATCATAGGCTTTCACATCCTTCGAATCGGCTGTTGCAGAAGGCATGGGTGGTGGATCTCGCGTCAGGTGAGACATTTTTCCTTGGATTTAACATATATTTGCATGGAGCACACCCAGTGCTGGTAGTTTCGCCCATCCAGCTTCACAGTTGTCACCTGACGTCACAGATCTTCATGAGTAGATGCCATCAGGAAGAAACAGATGCAGACGTAGAGTTACAGGCAGGCAGCAACAGTCAGGCACATACAGTAGAAGTCAGCAGTCAGAGGCAGAAGTCCAACACATGGACTAGTAGTAGAAGGTAGAAGATCCACGCATGGATCGTAAAAAAAAACCCACGTAGGGGCAGCAGAGAAGAGAAAAAAACCTACGCCAACATGGAGGATCAGTCACTCCACCATGAGGCGCAGGCAGACAGAGAGGATGAAGCCCGTTACGCCGTCAACGTGCCAGAACTGGAAAGTTACCGTGGCTGTCCAGAGATTTCGGAAAGAGAAACGGAGCTAGACGGAGGGGCCTGTGGTGGATTAGGCCACAAGGATGGAGGTTATTAGGGGATTAGAGGTGGATGGAGGGCTGGACGACGTTACTGTAGCGGCGCTGCTACTGTAGCAGTACTGTAGCGGCGGAAAAAAAGAGATTTCAGAGTGTGGCGGCGGCTAGGGTTGGCGGCCTGCTCTGAACAAGTACCCCCCACTCAACACCAATCTCCTCATCAAGAAGGTCCTGCCACACCTGAGGTAATTTCTGACCTGGATATACATATTGCTCTTAGAAAGGGAACTCGTTCCTGCACTTCTCATAACATTGCTAACCATGTATCTACTGCACATCTGAGTATTCATGCTAGCAATTTTGTCTTTGCTTTATCTGCTGTCACTATTCCGAAAAATACTCATGACGCCTTGCAAAGTACATCCTGGACTTCTGCTATGCAAGAAGAGATGCGTGCTCTTACTGACAGACAAACTTGGGAGTTGGTGGATCCACATCCTTAATGTAAGCCTGTAGGTTGCAGATGGGTATATGCTGTTAAATATCAACCTGATGGTACTATAGAACGGCTGAAGGCACGCTTGGTTGCAAAAGGGTATACATAGGCTTATGGTATTGATTACTTTGAAACTTTTTCTCTTGTTGCCCGCCTTAATTCAGTCAGAATTCTTTTTTCTGTTGCTATTAATCTGGACTGGCCTCTGCTGCAATTAGATGTTAAGAATGCTTTCCTATATGGTGATCTGCAAGAGGAAGTGTATATGGAGCAACCCCCTGGATTTGTTGCTCAGGGGGAGTCACACAAAGTCTGCAGGTTGAAGAAGTCTATTTATGGGCTCAAACAGAGCCCTCGTGCCTGGTTCGATAAATTAAGCAAAATTCTGATTGCTTTTGGTTTTCTGAGATCTCAAGTGGATCATTCTACTTTTACTAAGAAGACCTCTACTGGCATTGTAATTCTTATTGTCTATGTGGATGATATTGTTCTTTCTGGCAGTGACTCTATTGCTATTCAGGATACTAAAGCCCATCTCTGCAAGCACTTTGCTACTAAAGACTTGGTAAACTGCAGTATTTTCTGGGCATAGAGGTATCCAGAACCTCTAATGCACTAGTGTTGTCTCAGAGGAAATATGTTCTAGATCTTTTACAGGAAACTGGCATGCTTGGAGCTAGACCTGCTGACACTCCTCTAGATCCCAATGTCAATTGGGATGATGATTCGTCTCCATCTTTTACTGATAATAAAAGGTACAGGAGATTGATTGGTAAAATGATATACTTAACTGTGACTAGAGCTGAGATCTACTTCTGTGGGACTTCTTAGCAGGTACCTAGATATACCCAGACAGTGCCACTGGGATGCACTATGTCATATTCTGCGATATCTAAAAAAGTCTCCTGGCAAGGGACTTCATTACAGGAAAAATGGGCACTCCTCTCTAGAAGGGTATTCTGATTCTGATTATGCAGGGAGTCGGATTGACAGGAAATCCACTTCTGGCTATTGTACCTATGTTGGAGGCAATCTAGTCAAATGGAGATCCAAGAAACAAAATGTGGTTGCCAGATCTAGTGCTGAAGCTGAATATAGGGCTATGGCCCATACTGCTTGTGAGCTGCTTTGGGTACACTCTCTTCTTAAAGACTTCGGTGTTGAGTCTTCTTCTTCTATACCCATGCACTGTGATAATAAAGCTGCTATCTTTATTACCAACAATCCTGTCTATCATGAGCGCATCAAGCATATCGAGGTCGACTGTCATTTTATTCAGGAATCTATTCTTACTGGCAAGATCTGCACACCTTTTACTCGATCTGAAGACCAGGTTGCTGATATCTTCACCAAACTGCTGCCTAAGAAGCATTTTAGCGCTTTGATGGACAAGTTGGGCATGATTGACATCTATGCTCCAACTTGAGGGGGAGTGTTAATATATGTGTTGCTTTATTTATGTTATGTTATTTTCCATTATATCTGAATCTTTCTGTAATTGTTACTTTTCTATAAATAGAAGGGTGCACACATTGTGCAACCCTAAGCTCTCCAAGTCTCATTGTCTTTCACAATGTCCTTGCTTCTTAATAGCACTGAGTCGTGGATCAGTCGGTCCTTGTTATGCCTTCATGATGCTAAGGCAATGTGGGACCAACTTTCCCATGTCTACTCCCATCAACAAAACCCTAATCGTGTTTTTAAAATTGTCAAAAACTTGGCCAAGGAGTATTCTTCTGATGCTTTCATTGAGGACTTCTACAACCAGTGCTCTGCTCTCTGGAATGAGTATGAAATCTACCATCCTTTGACAGCTGACATAAAAGAAGCCCAGAAGCAGCGCAATAAACTACAACTGGTTCAATTTCTGCTTGCCCTTCCTGCTTCCTTCTCCTGTGTGGTCGATCAGATTTTGTCGAGTGACCCTTTGCCTACTCTTCGAGACGTCCTCAAGCGAGTTCAAAGACTACCGCCGTGACCTCCAATCCTGTAATTGAGCATCCTGCTCTAGTTGCTCGCATTGCTGACTCTGGACGTGGCCGCGGTCAAGGCCGTGGTCATGGCGGACGTTTACCTCCCACTGGTGGACGTGGCTCCTCTATTGCTCCTGGACGAGGTTAAGCTACTGGCCCTCATTTTTACAACTGGTGTGGTCGTGATAATCACAATGAAGATAGGTGTTAGATCAAGCACGGTAAGCCAGCCTGCTAACCAAGCCTCTACAGAAACTGCCACTGATGCTGCATCCGACCAACCGTCTGCTCCGCCATCTACTGAATGGCTTCGCTCAGAATTCGAGAAGTTTTTCCAGGAGCGCATGACAACTACCTTCGACATCTGCTGCTGGTTCCTCCGCCATGATTGCCTCTCCTTCTGTTGGTAACAATAAATGATGCATTGATTCTGGTGCGTCTGTCCATATGGCTGGCGACATCCAATTATTTTCTGCTTTGACTAAAACCTCTAGCATTCCATCTGTCACTGTTGCAAATGGCTCTAAGACTCCTGTTCATGGCATTGACACTGTTCCTCTATCTCGAAAGCTTCATCTTCAATATGTTTTATACATACCACAATTTCTTGTTAATTTATTATCTGTCAGTAAAACTGTAAAGTAGCTTCAGTGCTCTATTTAATTTGATCCCTCTGGTTGTATTTTGAAGGATCTCCGCACGAAGACAAGGATTGGTTCGGGCAATGAAGGACCAGATGGACTATACTATTTGGATGGACCGCCTGCAACATCTGCTCTCCTGTTTACATCAGTCACAACACTTCAGTGGCACTTCCGGCTGGGTCATCCGTCTACTACAAAATTGAAGCATTTATTTCCTGCATTATCTGAAAACACTTTTTCTTGTACATCTTGTGTTTTGGGAAAACAAACGCGGTCTGTATTTCCCGCTGAAAAGGAAATTGGTTCTAAGGCACCGTTTGATATTGTTCATGCAGACATCTGGGGTCCATGCTCTGTTTTGAGTCACTGGTGTTAAATATGTTCTGACTTTTATTGATGATTATTCTCGTACGAATTGGCTATTTTTGCTCAAAGATCGTGGCACTGTTTTGGACAATATCCGTGTCTTCTTTTCTGAAATACAGATCCAGTTCAATAAACCTATTAAAATTTTCCGCACTGATAATGCCCTAGAATTTATGCAAAAGTCTGTCACATCTTTTTGTTCTGATCGTCGCACTATCCATCAAACCACCTGCCTTTATACTCCACAGCAAAATGGTGTTGCTGAACGGATAAATCGCCACTTATTAGAGGTTGCTCGCACCCTTCTTATTCATTATAAAGTCCCTCACCGTTTTTGGCCTGAGGCGGTTTCTACTGCATGCTATCTTATAAACCGTATGTCATCCTCTATTTTACAAAATTGTATTCCTTACTCCATTTTGTTTCCTGATGCACCCCTGTTATCTGTCCCTCGTATTTTTCGGTGTACTTGCTTTGTTAAAAATTTACGCCCAGGAATGACGAAACTTGATCCTCGCTCCACCAAATGCATCTTTTTGGGATATTCTAGAACCTAGAAAGGTTACCGCTGCTTTGATCCGATACTCAAACAATGGTTTGTCAGTGCGAATGTGATCTTCTTTGAGCATATGCTCTATTTTTCTGATGATGGAGCAACGCTATCCAATGATATGTTGTCACCCATGCCTCTACCAGATATTGTTGAAGACTTGCCTTCGTCTAACCAGCCTGAAGGTAGCCCCTTGCAAGTATACCAACGCCGGCTAAAGACAAGTGCTCCTTCCATGGCCCCTCCACAACCAATTCCTCTGTCTGCGGAAGATCAAACAAACACTGAGGTAACTTCTGACTTGCACCTTCCTATCAGCCTGCGCAAAGGTGTTCGCTCTTGCACCAAACATCCTATCAGTCATTTCTGCTCTTCTGCCAATCTGCATAACAGTTTTTCATGCTTTACTTCTGCGCTTTCTACTGTCACTATTCAAAGGCTGCTGCAGAGGCTCTAGTTATTCCTGTATGGAAACAGGCAATGGATCAGGAAATGCAGACACTTTGTGATCGCAAGACATGGGAACTTGTGGATCGCCCTCCTTCATGCCCTACTATTGGCTGCTGCTGGGTCTTCACCATTAAGTATCAACCTGATGGGACAATTGAACGCCTGAAAGCTCGACTTGTTGCAAAAGGCTACACACAGACATATGATGTGGACTATTTTGAGACCTCTCCTGTTGCACAATTAAATTCTGTTCAAATTTTGATTTCTTTTGCTGTTAATAAAGACTGGTCTCTCTTTCAGTTAGATGTCAAAAATGCATTTCTCTATGGAGATTTACATGAGGAGGTATACGTGGAGCAACCACTCGGTTTTGTTGCTCCCTTGAAGTCTGTAAACTGAAAAAGGCCATCTACGGTCTCAAACAAAGCCCATGTGCTTGGTTCGACAAGCTCAGTCAGATCTTAGTCACTTTTGACTTCCGTCGCTCTCACTCTGATCATTCAGTCTTTATCCGCAAAACAGTGGCTGGACTTGTCATTCTTATTGTTTATGTTGATGATATCATTTTACCAGGCAGTGATACAATGGGCATACATGCAGCTAAAACCTACTTAGAAAAACATTGTCACTAAAGATCTTGGAAAGCTAAGATATTTCTTAGGCATTGAAGTTTCCAGATCATCTGCAGGGCTGTGCCTCTCTCAACTGAAATATGTATTTGATCTCTTGCAGGAAACTGGTATGCTGGACTGCAAACCAGCCAACACTCCCCTTGATCCAAATATGGATTGGGACGATGAAAATTCTCCTCCTTATGCTGATCATCACCAGTTCAGAAGACTGGTAGGCAAGCTTATTTATCTGACGGTCACAAGAGCTGACCTCACTGCTGTCGTGGGATTCATCAGCAGGTACCTTGATAAACCCCGACAGTGTCACTGAGATGCTATATGTCACATTCTGACGTATCTTAAAAGCTCTCCAGGAAAAAGCTTGTTATATAAGAAGCATGGCCACTGTAATCTATCTAGTTTCTCAGACTTTGACTATGCAGGAAGTCGTTCTGACCGTACGTCAATCTCAGGATATTGTACAATTGTGGGCGAAAATCTTGTTACCTGGAGAAGCAAAAAGTAGTATGTTGTAGCCAGATCTAGTATAGAGGCAGAATACCGAGCTATGCTTCATACTGCATGTGAACTTCTGTGGGTCCAGAGTCTCTTCAGGAGTTCGATATCTCATATTCCAACTCTATACCGATGTTTTGTGACAATAAGACCTCCATTTTTATTGCGAACAACCCCATTTTTCATGAGCGGACTAAACATATTGAGGTCGACTGCCACTTTGTTTGAGAAACTATCCTTTCTGGCCGGATTTGCACTCCATATCTCAACACTGAAAAGCAAGTTGCGGACATCTTCACCAAGATACTTCCTAAAGCTCATTTTTAGACTCTAGTAGACAAGCTGGGCATGTTCGACATCTACGCTCCAGCTTGAGGGGGAGTATAGAGATATGTTGTGTTTTGTTGAGTGTCATGTGCATAGCATGTGCCTCACTTATGTTTTACTTCTGTAGTTTAGTCCCATATTTCTCATCTCTAGTTTAGTTTCTAATCCCTTCTGTTATATAAGAGACTGTATTGTACACTGCTTTACTCATTCAATAAGCAATTCCCAGTTTCTCTATAAAGTCATTAGAGTGTCAGTCATGTCAACTAGGCAACCATCATCACATTTCCTTTCCGAGTCGCAGTGTGGAATGCTCTAAGCGTCCTTTTGATCTTATTCATAATGATGTTTGGGTTCCTATTAAAGAGCCAAGTTATAATGGTTTTCAACATTTTCTATCTTTCATTGATGATTTCTCCTGCATGACTTGGGTATACTTACGTAAGATCAAGATGAAGTTTTTTTCAGTCATTCAAACTTTTCATCAAGTAATAAAAAGTTTGCTTGATGCTCATATAAAGATCCTTCGTACTGATAATGCTCTAGAATACGTTCAAAAGGCTATTTCCAATTTTTTTAATTCTGTTGGTATGCTTCATCAAATGACTTGCCCTCATACACCTAAAAAAATTGGGTTGCTGAAAGAAAAATCGTCATCTACTTGGTGTAGCACGCACACTACTTTTTCAGATGTCTGTGCCAAAAAAAATTGGTCTAATGCTCTTCTCACTGCTTGTTTTTTGATTAACCATCAACCATCCTTTGTCTTACATGGGGCCACCCCCTTCTTTATTTTACGACTTGACGAGCAACCTTTTCCTCTTCCCCTTCGTTTGTTTGGTTGCACTGCGTTTGTTCATGTGTTTGATCCTCATGCTCAAGTTGTCACCTCGCGCAGTTCGCCGTCTTTTTGAAATATTCTCACACACAGAAGGCATACACATGTTATTGTCCTCGTCTTCGTCGTCTATTTGTGTCGGATGACGTTACTTTTCACGAATGTACTCCATTCTTTACTGACTCTATCCAGAGTAAGGGGAAGCATAATCCTGAGAGTGACTATATATTTGAGCGTGAGAGAGAGCCACCATTTCCTGTGGCATGTGATGAGAGTGTTTCGGATACCACTGATACTACACCACCATCATCACCTACTCATCTACCTTTTGAACCTTTTACACTGGTTTACACTCCTGAGGCAACTGTTTCTACGGAGAGTTCTCTTAATGCTTCTGTTTTAGACTTACACCTTTCGGTTGCAGCTGGTAAAGGTGTTCGACCCTACACTATTTGTCATCCACTTTTGAGCGTTTGTTGCTTGTCTCATCTGTCACCAACATCCCACACGTTTGCTCTTATGTTGTATTCTACAGCTGTTCCTCGCTCCTTACAGAAGCAACCCGACATGACGGATGGATTCAAGCCATAGACAGTGAGATGACAGCTCTTCATGAGAACTCCACTTGGGACTTGGTGGATCTTCCTCTTGGGAAGTCAGTTGTAGGTTACTGCTGGGTTTATACTGTTAAAGAGAAACCAGATGGGCCATTGACCGCTTGAAGGCACACTTTGTGGCAAAGGGGTACACTCGGACACATGGTGTAGACTTCTTTGAGA
>OY856410.1:699980905-700130905 GCA_963693085.1 Alisma plantago-aquatica | reverse complement strand
CTCGAAATCTCACTTATCAGATTCCATTGTGGAGGAATCGCCCACAATTTTTTCTGAGGAATTGGCCATGATATACCCGATCCATGCAATAAGACAAATCTATTTTGTCAAAAAAATATTGCGGAGACAGGATTTGAACCTGTGACCTCAAGGTTATGAGCCTTGCGAGCTACCAAACTGCTCTACTCCGTGCTGAAGAACTAGGAACTAATAACTAATGGACAAAGACATATTGGATATGCCCCTCTACCATATCCATACAAATAGAATAGTCCATTTATACAGAATGGTAAAGGGCCCCCCTCTATGATCATAAATTATAGAGATCCATACAAAGCCTAAATGGTATTTTTATCCTTACCGACTTGATCTTGTTGTGCCCGGTAACAAACATGCATGAACCATTTCTTGAAGTATGTGTCCAGATAGTCCAAAGTCTCGATAGTTAGCTCTGGGCCTTCCGGTCAAAAAACAACGTCGATGGAGACGTATGGGTGCACTATTTTTTTTTGGTCGGTCTAAAAGCGTGTTACTATAACCAAAAACTTTAGGTACATTTGCACCCCTAAAAAGAAAAGCTAAGCCTTGATACACCAAACAAATGGGTATCAAGGTTACAAAAAAAATAAACGTCACACATGGACACTGAACATGAAAGACAATACCCAATACCCCACAAAACCAATGAGACATGACTTTAGAGAAGTCCTGTCCTCAATGACATTGAGCACACCCACAAAGAAGAAGACACAGACTCCACCAGTATCATGCCTCGAGATGTAACTGGAGCAAAAGACTAAATCCCCCTGTAAGTGTCCATGGTTGAGATACCCACAACAGAGCATAACTGAAGCGATCCACTCCAAACTTTGAACAAGAGCAAGGAGACTTCAGAAGGATATCAATTCAGACCCCCTTCACTGCATCAACGAACACCCACAAATTGTGACTGAGATCTAAACAGAGCACCTTCCTTCATCCCGATCCTCTTGGGTCTAGCTGCAAAGGAGGCTCAGGAATGTAGCACGATAGAAATGATTCATCTAGATCCATCCAGCTAGGAAGAGTCTCCCACCTCTCCTCCCTTTGTCTTGGGTTTCTTCTTCTTCTTCTTCTTCTTCTGTCTCGGGCTGCCATTCACCTTGAAATCCTTCAAGAGGTCCGGTTCCATGTCGAAAAATGACCCAACCCCACACGAAAGCTCCTGTTTGCACATAAACGCCTCGTCAAACACCTTGAGGGTGTTCCAACACGCAGCTGCAGAGGAGCCACGCGAGACCATCAACCAACAGACCAGGCGCCTGAGAGGCAGACCCGATGCCCCTGTTTGCTCGGAGGCAACTCATCGAGCACTTTGTGGGCGTCCAACACACAACAACACTTTGCTTTGTCGAGGGTCGTGGAATGGGAATCACCGCTTGGAGTTGGGGAATATTGCTCAGCCCTAGCCGCCCTGCGAAGAGCCCATCCACCGTCCACAGATAAACACAGAAGCGGGAGGACAGAACCGCCGCCGGCGCACAGCCCAGTCGTCGAAAGTCGAAGAAGAGGATCGGAGGTGGGAGCGCCGTTGAAGCAAATCAGTCGGTGGAGGGGGAACAAATGCCCAGCATGTCGTGGAAGAACAACCCGCCTGGCGAGTGAACCCTCCCGCCGCCAAAGATGCCATATCGAGGCCAGTCGAGCCCAAGGGGCATCATCGTCCTGGAACCAGGAAGCAGATGCCGGTGAAGGGGAAGGCGCAGAGACCCCCTAGCTTCACCAGCGATGACGGAGCGGCATCATAAGAGCCAAGATCTGAACTGGGACGGTTTCTATCCATCCATCACACTTGAATGGAGTGGATTCAACAAGGTTGATACACCGATCCACCAATCCAGGTCTAAAACCTTGTGGCGCATCACATCCTCCTCAACCAGGTCAGTCGAGGAGAGCCCCTACGAATCGAACTGGACGCCAGCTCCATTTTTACCTCCTGAGAAAATCGCTGCCGACTTCAAGACCTAGCAAATCGAGGTTGGGGCCAGGTGAAGGAAGGCTCCGAGGAGACACCCCCTCCCCCCAGCGACGGCCGCCGGGGAAAAGCTAGGGAGAAGGCATAGCAGAAAACCCTAAAGAGAAAACCCTAGGAGTACCACCTAGGTACTCCTCCGTATGGGTGCACTGTTACGTGGTGAGGATTGCAATTTTCCATGAATTTCCCATTTTTCACTCAAGGATGAAACTTTGCTTATTTCTTTTTTTGGGGATCGGCGAATCAAATGATATTTCTGTTCTAATTTCTGTCTCTTCCTCTCCCTTTGAATCAAACTTTTTCTTGCCATAATGTTCAGTTCCTATTATTATCAATGATATAGTTTGGATCCTAGATGTAGAAATATGAGAAAGAAGGGAGACTCACCTTCTTTTCTTCATCGAAATATGAGAAAGAAGGGAGACTCACCTTCTTTTCTTGTGATTGTAGTAAAACACCTATTTTCCTGTTGAGACCCCATTTTATCTTCAGGGATTTCTCGAGATATCTTCTTACAAAGTTTCGTTATAGCATCTATAATCGCTTCTGGTTTAGGTGGACAACCCGACAAATAGACATCTACAGGAATTAGTTTATCAACTCCTCGAACAGTACTATAAGAATCAGTACTGAACACCCCCCCGGTTATAGTGCAAGCACCCATAGCAATGACATATTTTGGTTCAGGCATTTGCTCATATAATCTCACTAAAGGAGCCATTTTCATTGAACTGTGCCAACTGTTAAAATAAGGTCCGCTTGCCTAGGACTTGATCTTGGTACCAATCCATAACGATCAAAGTCGAATCGTGAGCCTATTAATGAGGCAAATTCAATGAAACAACAACTGGTATCATATAGAAGTGGCCATAAACTGGAGAGTCTCGACCAATTGGAAAGATCATTCAATGTAGTTGAAATAACTGAATTGGAGATTGTTTGGTCAACTAATGGAAACTCAAATCAAATTAAAAACTGTCTCAATGTTATTTTTTCATCTCTTTTTATTGTTTGAATATTCAGAAGCTAATACCATTCTTATGCCCCTTTTCACCATGCATAAATTGAACCAACAATTAGGATAAGCACAAAAATTAAAGCTTCTATAAATACGGATACACCCAATACATCAAAACTCATTGCCCATGGATAAAGAAAGACCGTTTCAACATCAAAAACAACAAAAACTAGAGCAAACATGTAATAGCAAATTCAAAATTATACCCAAGCATCCCCCATGGGTTCTATACCCGATTCATAACTAGAGAACTTCTCTGTTCCTTCACTAATCGGACCTAAAATTCCGGAAATTACAAATGCCAGGATAGGAATAAGACTTGATATTATTAGAAATGCCCAGAAAATATTAGTATTAGAAAGATCTAAAATAAACGGGTCTAATACTAATATTAGTAATGGAAAAGAATCCCGTATTATCCAAAGATTCTACGGACTAAAAATACCAAAAGGGGTTCAACTCATAGAAATGAAAGAAGGTACAAATATTGATACATTTAGGATTAGGATAGGAGACCAATGATTTATCTCTAAAACAATCAATTAGGGTTTTTCTTCTACGAAAAGGAATTTTCTTAGGGTATTTAAAAAAAGGCATTGAATTAAACTGTAATTTTTAGCCAGCCAGGATGAGAGTTTTCACTTATAAAAAAAAGGATTGGGGTTGGGTATACTTAAAAGTTTATCAACATTTATTTTCTTTGATCGGGGACAGAAAAACTTGTATGGAATTCACTCACGAGGATTAATCAAAAGGAACGAATTTCTTTGTCCGAGATTTGATAATTACTAGATTTGATAAATACTAATTGAATTCTATTTGGATCCATTGAAATAGAATTTAGTTTTATTTAAATGTATCTATGAATGTATACAAGTATGTGGTAATATGTTCATTTCCACGTACCAACTAAATGAACCAAAACCAACCCAACTGTCATAAACAAGTACTATAAAAAAGGTACAAATATAGAATGTAAATAGAATCTATAGGGCTATACGAATTCGAACCGTAGACCTTCTTGGTAAAACAGATCAAACTTATTAGTATCGAAATGATTCGAACTGTTTCAAAGACCCAACATGCATTTTGTTGCATTGGGCTCTTTCATAAACTGATGAAAAGATCAGTTAGTCCACCATATTTTTTCTTCTGTTCAAGAAAATGTAATAAGATAGTGAGATGGTTCCATGTGCTCTTGTTCATTATTTTGATTCTGATGCAAGAGCAATACCAAAGTGTTTCAAAGAAGGGATTTACCTTGACGTAGGTCTGCTTTCGGCCTAGATTAAACTAAGTTAATAAATTAAATATAGTCTCTATCGCTCCACTACAAGAGTCAAATATGAGACTTCATACACCTTAAAGTTCATACGACGAAAAGAGGTTATTTTGAGGCCCTTATACTCATTATGCCTAGCATTGAATAAACCGGCATTTACCTTATCAATTCTCAAATCAATGTTGAATTTTATTTGATTTGCCACCAAAATTCACATATTCACATCGGAATCGAATTGAACCAAATAAATATTTGTCAGGCTATTGTTCTCCTGTTCTTTCGAATCCATGGAGTAAGACATCGATTTCTCAATAAGATATATTGATTGCATAATGGACTTCCTTGAAAAGCATTGACGCATGTGTAAACGAGTTGCTCTACCTAACTGAGCTATAGCCCTTGTCATAGATATCTTAATATATAGATAATTTCTTGTCAAAATCGATATAAATTTCTTGTCAAAACAAATATTTTATGATCCACGGAATCATTCTCTAATCTGTTTCTTATTAAGGATTAATATTTCCTAGAAGTAATATTGTATCTACAATTCACGAAGCGATGGGTCTCTTTTTTTATTTGTAGTGATAAATGACCTACTTAATTCAGTGGTTAGAGTATTGCTTTCATACGACGGGAGTCATTGGTTCAAATCCAATAGTAGGTATAACTTATTAGATACAGTCGATTCCGGTATCTAATAAGTTTTTTGTGCATCCTCTTTTTTTCGATTAGACCTAATTGTATTCAATTAGCAAAATAAAAAAAGAGTATAGAAATCAAAAGAACTTTTTGGTAGATTGACTAGTAGGAAATAGCATTGACAGCCTCTACTCGCGTCTTAGCTCGTCTGAGATTTAGATTCGCCTCAATTCTTTGTCTCTTACCTTCTGCTTTACTCAAGTTAGGTTCAGCTATTTCAAGAGTTTGCTGAGCTTCTTGTGGATCAATGTCAATACTAATCTCCGCATCGTTTCCTAAAATGGTGACCTCGTTATTACCTATTCTAGCAAAACTGCCCATAAGAGCCACTGTTAACCATTGGTCATTGCAGTGCATTCTCAAAAGACCTATATCTACAACTGTAGCAGCGGGAGCGTGGTTTACTAATATACCAATTTGGCCACTATTAGTACATAAAATAATTTCGTCTACTTCTGAATTCCAAATAGTTCGATTAAGAGTCAGTACACAAAGATTTAAGGTCATTTCGTCAATTTGCTCTCCACTTCTAAGTTAATAGCTTTCGCGGTAGCTTCATCGATGTTACCCACCAAATAAAAGGCCTGCTCGGGAAGACTGTCTAATTCTCCGGAAAGGATAAGTTGAAACCCCCTAATTGTTTCTGCGAGACCAACATATTTTCCTGGAGAACCCATAAATACTTCTGCTACGAAAAAGGGTTGTGATAAGAAACTTTCAATTTTTCGTGCTCTTGCCACGGTTAAAGGATCCTCTTCGGATAATTCGTCTAACCTAAGGATAGCTATAATGTCCTGAAGTTCCTTGTAACGTTGTGAAGTTTGCTTGACTCTTTGTGCAGTTTCATAATGTTCCTCACCAACGATACGAGGTTGGAGCATAGTGGATGTTGAATCTAAAGGGTCCACTGCTGGATAAATCCCTTTGGCAGCTAATCCTCTTGATAGTACGGTAGTAGCATCTAAATGTGCAAATGTCGTGACGGGGGCGGGGTCGGTTAAATCGTCTGCAAGTACATAAACTGCTTGAATGGAGGTTATGGATCCTTCTTTGGTAGAAGTAATTCTTTCTTGCAAAGACCCCATTTCTGTACTAAGGGTAGGTTGATAACCCACCGCAGAAGGCATTCTACCTAATAAGGCCGATACCTCTGATCCTGCTTGAACGAATCGGAAGATATTGTCGATGAATAGAAGTACGTCTTGCTCATTAACATCCCCGAAATACTCTGCCATGGTTAGGGCAGTCAAACCAACTCTCATACGAGCTCCCGGTGGCTCGTTCATCTGACCATAGACTAGAGCTACTTTGGATTCTGCAATATTTTGTTCATTAAACACCCCAGATTCTTTCATTTCCATGTAAAGGTCATTTCCTTCACGAGTGCGTTCGCCTACTCCACCAAATACGGATACGCCCCCATGAGCTTTAGCAATGTTGTTGATTAATTCCATGATGAGTACTGTTTTACCCACTCCAGCTCCCCCAAACAGTCCAATTTTTCCTCCACGGCGATAAGGAGCTAAAAGATCTACTACTTTAATCCTTGTTTCAAAGATTGATAATTTTGTATCTAACTGGATAAAAGCGGGCGCAGATCTATGAATAGGGGATGTTGTGCTAGTATCTACATGACCCAAATTATCAACGGGTTCACCAAGAACGTTGAAAATTCATCCGAGAGTAGCCCCACCAACTGGAACACTTAGAGGAGCTCCCGTATCAATCACTTGCATTCCTCTCGTCAGACCATCCGTAGCACTCATAGCTGCAGCCCTAACTCGATTATTTCCTAATAATTGCTGTACTTCACAAGTCACATTAATTTGCTGACCGGTAGTATCTCGACCTTTAACTATCAAAGCGTTATAAATATTAGGCATCTTCCCCGGAGAAAAAACATCCAGTTCTGGGCCAATAATTTGAGCCATCCGTCCTAGGTGTTTTTCTTCACGTGTGGAAACCACAGGGCCAGAACTTTTAGGATTCATTCTCATAATTTTATATATATATATGTATGCATATATATATATATATATATATATATGCATACATACATACATATATATATATATATATATATATATATATATATATATATATATATATATATATATATAATGAGACAAGGATCCAATGAGAAACATATCTTGGTGAGAGCATGAGAGGCATTTAAATAACTCTCAACGGTGATCAACTTTTTCTAATCCAACCATATGGATTAAAAGTATACCTTAATATTTACCTTCCTACAAAATTTTATGCTCATTAGATTTTTATAGCATTCACAACAATAGAAAACTTTTGAACGCTCAATATTGAATTTCAGGCTGACCGTTGGATGTAAAAAGTGTATCTTCAACATATGGACATGCAAAAAAAATCTTATTACAATGATTTTTTAAGGGAAGGTAAATGAACTAATGTTCTTCTCATCCATCTGGTTGGATATTAAAAAACAACTATAAATTTTGACTTATTCAAATGCCTCATGCTCTCACCATAGGATGTTTCTCACATTATCACTACCCTATATATATATATATATACACCCAAATACCCATGTGTTGTGAATAGTATACAAATTAGATGATGATGATTTTTTTTAGGAAGGCACATATTAAGGTATAATTTTTATCTATGCTGTTGGATTGTGAAAACTTGGTCTCAGTGGAGAGTTATTGAAATACCTATCATGCTCTCACAAAGACGTTTCTCTCTGGATCGTTGTCCTATATATATATGCATGTTTGTATATGATATGTATGTTCTGTAAGTTACATTTGACTACATGATTACAAAATTATTTTTGATCTGAAATATGTTTAGTCAGTCTTATATTTAAGACTAGAAGAACAATGTACTAGAGTACATTTAAGTTTCATACACAAGTCTGATATTTAACAGGTATGTAGTAATCTACGATATAATCCAACTTTATCAATTGGATGTATACTACTCATTTCAAAAAATCATCTCAATCAAACATTAATGGACCATTTATTGAAATCAAATGCACATTTTTTGATTAATGGTAAGTTACAAAATCGTTAATGGTTGGATGATATTTGATCATAGCTCATAAATACTAGATATGATTTTTTTCTTTCAAACTGTCAAGTCTAGAAAATATTCTTTATATCCATTAGATTTAGTTAAACATGTTGGAAGTGTAGTAATTTTACAAATGATATATATATGTGTGTGTGTGTGTGTGTGTGTGTGTGTGTATAAACCTGTCAAACGGGTGGGTGGGTTGGGTTTGGGTTCGGTCGTTGCGGGTTTGGGTCTCGCGGGTGCGGGTCAAAAAGATGTAGTTCTAAACTGGTGGAACAAAGACAAACCCAAACCCGACCCAACGGGTTGCCCGTAGGTGCCCACTTAATTTTTTTTAAATATATTGCTAGTGTTTGTTTATTTAAGATATGACACAAAACAATCATGTTGCATACATTGTCACTTGAGATTTATTTATATATCCAAAAACGTGTTACAAGAAGAGTATCAAAATGCAATGCATCCATGAATAGGGCTGCAACATGTCTATTAAAGAAGAGCCCGACTGGCTGAATTAAGTTTCTGAATCACATCAATTCTGGAACAACAATGTACTACAAACTTTAGACGTTCATACATTACTCTTAAATAATGACCACCTACAACAAACAACAAAAAACAATACAACAATATCTAGTATGAATTGTGGATCCAAATGAAACGAATGATAGATCTTGGAAACTAAAACAAAGACTAAAATTTAAGTTAGTTCTAGTCAGACTGAAATTTAAGTCTAGCAATCGCTGCTAGACTTAGGTTCTCGCTTGGTTTGCTTTTGTTTCATGATCCGATTTTGGAGTCTCCGTTATTGTGCTTTGTTAACTTGAATTGTAATATGCAATTGTGATATGAGTATAGGACTGATTTAATATTTGCCCATTACTACTGAGCCACACGGATGCAAAATACCAATGTAATTAAGCGGGTCACCCGCGGGTGCCCGCGGATTGCCCATGAAACCCGCTAAGTAAACAGGTGGGTACAAGTTTGGGTTTTTTCCGGCGGGTGGCAAATTGTGTGACCCAAACCCAACTTAAACGGGTCGACCCATGGGCGTCCGCAGATTTCGACCCAGTTTGACAGGTCTCTCTCTCTCTCTCTCTCTCTCTATATATATATATATATATATATATATAGTCGGGCTCCGACGACTCCAGGGAAGAAAAAAGAGGGGCACTCTTCATTCTTCAATACACTCGAGTGTACAGATCGCACGAATACACTCAAGTGTATTTGCATATCAAGACTATTTTTCGCAAAATGTAAACCATTGATCTTCACTGCCATACTATAACTAGGCTATATACAAATTTTGAGCCCATTTGGATGAGTGTAAGTCACTCATCCAAGGGCAACAAAATCAACACGCGAAACTAATTTGAAATGCATAATTTTTGCAGTCTTTATAACATGAACTATAAATGTCCAAATGTGCTCAAATTTTGCGTATGAGCTATTCACAAGATGTTTAAGAAGATCAACGGATTAGATTTTTGAAAAAAATATTGCATCATGAATATATATATATATATATATATATATATATATATATATATATATATATATATATAGAGTCAGGCTAGAATACACTCGAGTGTATTCGAAGCAGAATACACTCAAGTAGTTTTTCATGATGCAATATTTTTTTCAAAAATCTAATCCGTTGATCTTCTTAATCATCTTGTGAATAACTCATATAAAAAATTTGAGCACATTTGGACATTTATAGGTCATGCTATAAAGACCGCAAAAATTATCATTTCAAATTAGTTTCGGGCGTCGATTTTTTTGCCCTCGAATTAGTGAGTTACACTCATCCAAATGGGTTCAAAATTTGTACGTAGCCTAATTATAGTATGAAAAAAAAGATCAACGGTTTACATCTTGCAAAAAACAGTCTTAATATGCAAACACACTTGAGTGTATCCGTGCGATCTGTACACTCGAGTGTATTCTAGCCTGACTCATATATACTATATATATATATATAGGCTATATATATATATATATATATATATATATATATATATCTATATCTATACACACACACACACACACACATGATCGTCCACATTTTCAAAAACTCCATTATTTTTTGTTTCTACGTGTATGTTTGAAAAAACTTCATTTTTATATGTTATTCGAGCCGACCGGAAATCCACTCAATTATGAGGGATGGGTATAGGCTAAGATATTCAAACATTTTTCGGGCCTAAATCTGGCCCACAACCCGGTTAACAATATGGATTTGGGCATGGGCTTACCAAAACCCGGTATGACCCGAGTCTGATGCTCATATCCCTACCCGAATGGTAGTGAAGTCTAGCTTTATTTCAGCAATTATTGAAATCTGAAATTAGTTCCATATGCATTCAATCACCATAACACAACTTCAATGTGATATATCACTGACATTCATTTTTGGTGCATCAGATTTGATGCTGTTGTATCCGCCGACGCTTTTGAGAACTTGAAACCTGCACCGGATATTTTTTTAGCAGCATCAAAGAACCTGGGAGTTGCGCCTAGTGAGGTATAACTAGTATGTATTTGCCGATGGTAAATTATGTTAAGAGTAACTAGTTTCTTTCTTTTTGTTTTCCATGCACAGTGCTATAGCTAGATGCTGTTTGGATCTTGATACTTAATGTGCTTTCTGAAGAACTAAAATTAAGCTCTCTTTGTGCTATGCATTGCTGTCGGTCTAGTTGAACACTTCCTAGATTCACGCGTATATCACTATAATATTACCTTGCTTCCTACTGGCTATTGCAATCAAACATTAGTTTATTACTGGCACGAGTTTGATTTTTCAAGGTATAAAGAGGGCTATGCCAACTTATTGAGGCTAGCTTAAGCAGTTTCTGTAATTGCAAAGTCAATGTTACGTTCGAATAATTTTTGGTAAAGTTGGCATTCTACATTAATCTCAACTGTTAAGGCTGCATATCCTTATGTAAAACTTGCCATGACCACTTCTCAGTTAATTAAGGGCATGACTGAAATTCAATGTAATTTGTGGATGTAAGCATTGTTCTCGAACATTAAATTTCATGAGGATATGATCTATAGATACTGGTACTTGTCAAATGTAACTGATTATTGATTTATGTAGAGCCTTTATTTTATTTTAGATATTTTTCCTAACCCTAAATTGCAAAATTATTTAGTGTGTTGTTATTGAAGATGCTCTTGCTGGAGTTCAAGCCGCTAATGCTGCATGCATGAGGTATGTTACATAATCATATTATGCATTGGTTGCTCCTGGTGTTATTTTGTGGAATACCAGGTTAGACACTTGCCTTGAGGCATGGCTGTCGATATATTTACTTTTGGCAAGCCCTTACTACTCTTTGTGATGAAAAATTACCAAGATTGATTGATTGATTGTAAGGCGTGGCCAACTCTAACTATATACCGGGGGGGGGGGGAGAATGATACATATATGTACATGCAAAATCTTTTTTTAAGATATCAATCATCATATTTCTACCAGTGGCATCATACTTATCAAGGCTGGGCTTAGGCAGGTCAGGCTCTGGGGTGGTGGCCAAGTCTGGGCGCCTAGGTCCAAAGCAAGTTCCATGGGCTCCTAGGTCCATTTGACCCAATTTAGGTAACTTCGGCGCCAACTTAGGTTAATTCAGGTCTAAATTAGGTTATGGAAGGTCATTTTAGGGCAAAATTAAGATTTCTCGGTATATGAGATGTCTAATTAGGCCTGGATTTAGTAAATAGAGCAAATTTAGACTAATTTAGGTCATGCTAAGTGTACATTCTTTTCTTCTTAATAATTTCAGTCATTTTGTCACTCTAAAAAGTAGTTGGAGCTCTAATTTGTTTTCTTCCCATTTGAAATGCACATATTTCAAATTTAAGCGCCCCCCCCCACCCCCCCCACACACACAAAAAAAAAAAAAACAAAAAATTCTATACTTTATTTGTACTTTGCTTAAAATTTGTGTATTGCTGTATTTTCTTTTGCAGGTGCATAGCCTTAACAACCACACTATCACAACAGAGTCTGCAAGAAGCTGGACCCACTCTCATAAGAAAAGAAATAGGAAATCTATCAGTGGGCGACATTTTAGGTTGTAATGTTCATGTTTAGCATGTTTTGATGTAATGCTGTTTTCTGTAAGAGTTCATCTGACAATGTTTGCAAGATTCTGGTCCCAGTTTTATCATTTTAAATTATTCCATTCTGATGAAATCTTCATCATCCTGTGCTGAAATTCTTGTCAAGCTGTTGTTTAACATGAGAGTAAATACTCTACAGCCGTCAAGCCTCTATTGGCACCTGTAACGTTTTAAGAAAAATGTTGAATTCGACAATCATATGAAAAGTGTTTAAATGTTAAATGTAAACCTTGGATTGTACTAAATTTAGGGTCTTTAACAAAATTAGGTTGCTTCAGAAATGCAGGTGAACCAGAAGTTCCATTCTGGTGAAAGATCCTTCAAATCTGTCAACAGTAGTAACACACCTGTTCATTTGGTTCAGCCTGTAGACGCCATTAATGGGAAAGTCTGGACTTCTGCAGGGTAAGAATTCCCTCAGAAGGTGATCGAGTAATATTACTTATCTTCTATATTGTAGAACCTGTTTATGTTTTCTTCATATCCTATTTACTAGCTTTCTTCAAGCAGCTAATCCTTTTGATCGTTCACGTTCTCACTTTGTCGTTAATTGATCACTTATTATTCCCTGAAGAAAATGGAAGGAGACAAAAAATAGTTAAGATTGCTCCAAAGTTATAGTTTAATAAGTACTTCTGTTTGGCACCCAAATCATATGTTCAGTGTACTAGATCTTCTCCAATATTTATGCCTCCATTTCGCTTTGCTTGTAAGATGTGACACTTGCTCATTGTTCTTCCGAACCTCCTAGCCTGGGCAAAATTAGTTACATTATGTTGAGGAGATTAAAGCAGATAGCATCATTGAAGTTAGTAGAAACGGAGATCAAGTTTTTGACAGCAGAACTAGGGTGCAATTGATTAACGAGAGAGAGAGAGAGAGAGAGAGAGAGAGAGAGAGAGAGAGAGAGAGAGAGAGAGAGAGAGAGAGATTCAGTGCGAATTTAGCTAATTTGTCACATTATTGCTATCATCTTTTCTACATACAATTATTTATCAGTCTCTCTCTGTTCATATCCGATGACTTTTGATGTGAAAGGTTAGAGGTCCATTTTCCTCAGTGTGCAATTAATACCGTCAAAATGAAGAACATCTTTATAGTCTGTCTCTAGAATTAGTTGTTTTTCTACAAGTGAACAAAGCAATTGGAATTTGAAAGGCCTTTAGTATCTCCTGTAGTTTAGCTTTTAATGTAATGCCAACAGAGAAATTGCAGACATATTTGCGCAACAGTTGTCCATTTGCATCTCACAGTAATTTACCAGTAGCAGCAGACCCTAGGTCTTGCTTGCAGCACCGATACATCTGGTTTGTCTCCCATCGCTCTATAGGAGGGACCAAAAACAGATGCGACGTGACTGCAGTACTTGAGCTGAATCACCCTTCTTGTGGATGTCCCGTGCAGAACATATGTGCTTAGCTCTTTCCCTATGTGTACAATTCATTCAGGGTCAATACAGTAAATTCATTACTTGTGTTACAGAGAACCCATGCCAATAGGCTTCCAAGAGCAACTGCCTAGCCATTCTTGTTCATTCAAGGCAAAGGCTCCCTGATTCTAACTTTTCAGTGGTGGCTCAGAATTCCAAGAAAGTTTGACACTCACAGAAGGCACTAGTGATCCATTCATATGCAGAATTATATCTCTGACACTCTAGGCCTCAAAGAAACAGGCCTTCTTTATATCACTTTCGGTTTGAAGGTTCACACAAAATGTAAACTCGAAGGGTAATCTTAGTAATATAAACATGCGTAAAAAACTATAGCCATTGTTGATATTTATAATTGTACATGTCTTTTTGTGAATCAATCTGGTATTGACTAACATATACTTTCATCCGGATCAAAATTCGAGGTTGTTTATTGTAAAGGTTTTTTGGACAACAAGAACAATATTTTTGCAGGCTGCAGGGTTCTAGACGGGATATTGTGAAATATGGAAGCTTGGGTATTGCAGTTTCCTGTCTCCTTTTTGTGGCCACTAACTGGAAGGTCCACCCGAATCTTTATACAGTTTGAAATTAAAACGCTGTTTCACTGTTTTTACATTTCACTTGTTTGCTGTTTTTACAGGCAATGCAGTATGTGTCCCCCAAAGGTCTACTGAATGCCTTTTCAGGATCCAATAATTCCATTTTTGGAAAAAATGTGGGTATGTGGCAATCTTATGTCTTCTCCTTGTCTTCTTTTTAGCTGATGATTCTAGCTATGCATCTTATTCCCTCGTGATCAAGACTGGGTCTTATTTACTTCAAAGAACCACTGTATTAGTTCTTAAAGAACAGGCTAAACGAGGGTTTAAGATTTTACCAACGATTATTTTAACTACCCGTCTACTGTCAATACAGCTGATTGGGGAATTTGTTCAAGAGTTTCAACACTTGTGGTGTGTGGGAGAATTGAATTTTGGGCAACAAAAGGCAGCTCAGCCTTCGTCCTCAGAATCATGAGGGTTCTCAAACTGGATTTCTTGCATATTAAACTAAAAAATGAAATCAGCAACAATATATTGCTGACATATAAGCTATTACATTCCAATATCCAGACCAATTTACAATCTGTCACATAATTGGTGACCTTAGAGAAGAGAATAACAAGTGACATTCCTACAGTAATGTTATTTCTGATTTTAAAATTAGATTTGTGTATCATTCTGCCATTTCAACATGTAACTGTTATTCAAGACTGAATTAATATGATAGGAAAAACAGGATTAACAATAATTGGTGGTAGGGAGAGCAAAGATCAGTTAAGGGCACTCGTCAGCTTACAGTTTTGCCAGCCTTTTCCAGATGAAATTTTGGCATAATCCGGGTTATGAGTTGCATGTTTGCTGACCGCCCAAAGCGGATAGTACTTGTTCTTAACCATGGCAAAAGCTCGTACATGATATAACAATCACTAGAAGTGAAGCATGCAAAACTGGTATGCAGGCTGATGGGATGTTTGGTGCCACTGGAGTCCTGTGACTGATGTAGACAGAAGAGCAGATGCTGCAGGCGATCCATCCAAATAGTAGAGTCCGTCTGGTCCTTCATGGCCCGAACCAATCCTCGTCTTCGTGCGGAGATCCTTCAAAACACAACCAGAAGGATTAAATTTAATGGAGCACTGAAGTTGTTTTACAGTTTTACTGACAAATAGTAAATTAACAGGAAATTGTGGTATGTATAAAACTGATTGGAGGTGCAACTTTCGAAACAGAGGAATAGTGCCGATGCTATGAACATGAGTCTTAGAGCCATTTGCAACAATGACAGACAAAATATTGGTGGTTTTAGTCAGAGCAGAATCTAATTGGATGTCGCCAGCCATATGGACAGACGCACCCGAATCAATACACCATTTATTGTTACCAGCAGAAGGAGAGGCAAGCATGGCGGAGGAACCAACAGTAGATGTCGAAGGTAGCTGAGTCATGCGCTCTTGGAAAAATTTCTCAAACTCCGAGCGAAGCCATTCAGTAGACGGCGGAGCAGATGGTTGGTCGGATGCAGTATCCGTGGAGGTTTCTGTAGAGGTCTGGTTAGCCCAGGTTGGTTTACCGTGCTTGATCCAACACCTATCTTCATTGTGATTATCACGACCACACCAGTTGCAGAAGCGAGGGCCAATAGCTTGGCCTCGACCAGGAGCAGTAGAGGAGCTGCGTCCACCGGTGGGAGGTAGTCGTCCGCCACGACCACGACCACGTCCAGAGTCAGCAGTGCGAACAGCTAGAGCAGGATGCTCAATAACAAGATTAGTGGTCACCGACGGTAGTCTTTGAACTCGCTTAAGGACGTCGCGAAGAGTAGGCAAAGGGTCACTAGACAGAATTTGATCGACTACGCCGGAAAAGGAAGCAGGAAGGGAAGCCAGAAATTGGACCAGTTGAAGTTCATTGCGCTGCTTCTGGGGGTCTTTGATGTCGACTGTCAAGGGATGGTAGATTTCGTACTCATTTTAGAGAACGAAGCACGGGTTGTAGAAGTCCTCGATAGAAGTGTCAGAAGAAAACTAGTTGGCCAAGTTTTTGAAAATTTCAAAAACACGTTTAGGATTCTGCTGATGGGAATAGACATGGGAGAGCTGGTCCCATATCGCTTTGGCATCATGAAGGCATAATAACGACTGACTGATCCGCGACTCGGTGCTATTAAGAAGCCAGAACATAACACTAGAGTCGTCTCTGGACCATTGTGCATAGGTTTGCTTGCTCTTTTCATCCGCAGTAGCAGCGGGAGCGGCAGGAGGATCAGTAGTGAGATGTGAGTACCGGCCTTGTGCCTTGACATATAGGACAAAGGAAGCTGACCAAAGATGGTAGTTAGAGCCATCAAGCTTGACAG
Organism: Alisma plantago-aquatica; assembly: GCA_963693085.1. NCBI lineage: Eukaryota > Viridiplantae > Streptophyta > Magnoliopsida > Alismatales > Alismataceae > Alisma > Alisma plantago-aquatica. The sequence goes on along the minus strand of OY856410.1, from coordinate 700,114,362 downwards.
TGGTAACACAGAGAACGAGGCGGCTCAACAAAAGCCATGATGAGCAGAGACGAAGCAACAGTTAATTAGGCGGCGCAGCAACAACAATTAGTAGAGAAGGAACCCACTATGGGGCAGTAGAGCAGCACCAGAGATCCGACGCATCCGATTAGAAGAGACCTACTATGGGCAGATAGACTGATAAAGGAACCTACACCGTCATGACGAAGATCAAGATTCCGTCATGAGGCGTAGGTAGAGAAACCCAGAGAGCCGGAGAGACTCTCAATGTGCATAGCTATGGTTGTCTGGAAGACTTCACGTACGGAAAGAGGTGGAAGGAAGCAAGCGATATTAGAGCAGGAGGAGGAGGGTGAGGGTAGTAGTAGTAGGAGTGGACGACGGTGGGCTGGAGGGGAAGGGGGGTGGCAGCGCCACCGTGGGGGGGGGGAGGCGGCGACGGGCTAGGGGGGGAAGCGATGGCGGGGGGGGGGAGGCGTCGACGGGCTAGGGGGGCAGCGACGGCGGGGGGGGGGGGGAGGAAAAAGGAACTAGGGCATAGGGGCATGGTGGGGATTTGCAAAGAGGGGAACCAGACCTGCTCTGATACCATATAGAGAGAATAGGAATTGTGTATTCGATGATTAAACAGGTGTACAATACAATCTCTTATATAACAAAAGAGAGGAGAGACTAAAGCAAAGATGAGCAATATGGGACTAAACTACAAAAGTAAAAACATAAGTGAGGCACATGCTATTCACATGACACTCAATAAAACACACCATATCTCTCTCTCTCTCTCTCTCTCTCTATATATATATATATATATATATATAGTAATGCTAGAATACACTCGAGTGTACAGATCATACCGTACAACCCAATGGTGTTTGCCTATCTAGACCATGTTTTTGCAAAATCTAATGCATTTATCTTCATGGTTACAATAATAATAGGTGACAAAGAAAATTTGAGCCCATTTAGATGAGTGTAAGTCACTCAATCAAGGACAACAAAATTGATGCACAAAACTAATTTGAAATGCATAATTTTTACCTCCTTTAGATGCATGACCTTTTTTTTTGATAAAGGGCGCCTATCACTTTTCTTTATTCAAATCAACAAGAGAAAGAGCTACAATGTTTGCATCGAAATCCTCTACCAACGTCCGAGGATCTTCTAAGCAACAGGCATGAGAGGCCAAAGCATGGGCAACCCCATTGCCTTGCCTCCTTACAAAAAGACGGTGAAAAGAAAAGAGACCCGAAGATAGAAGGCATATATCTGTGACAACACTGTCCTCATACCCTCTTCCCCATCCACCCGCCTTCACTGCTTGTATGAGTATGGCGCTGTCCGTCTCCACAATCAGGTCCTTCAAACCCAGGTCCAAGGCTAGTCAAATCCCATGTTGGACTGCAATTCCCTCCGCACTAAGCACTGAGAACGCATGGTCCAAATGACATTGGTAAGTGGCCTTGATGTTACCCATGTTGTCTCTGATGACAACTCCAATACCCGCACGGCCACCAGGTTAAACACTCACATCCGCATTGAGTTTGAAACACCCCAGTGATGGAGGTTTCCAACTTGACATGTCAAGGCTCTCCTCCCGTTGTTCGTTGATGTGCAACGCCGACGAGTATCTTCCATAGTCCGCTATCAGCGTGAGGAAACTGGCCGTGAGCGCTGGAATGTATGGCATGTGTGGCTCAAAGATATGTTTGTTCCTAGCTGTCCAGGCTACCCAAAGCAGAGTCGCACCTTCATCCCTTCTTCTCAGGTCATCATCTCGTAGCAGCTCCCTAACAAACTCCCTTGCGTCCATACCCGTCCGGTCCGGCCAACACAGTTGACCCGTCGCCCAAACAGGGACCACAGAAGCATAGTGCAGTAGAGTATGTGCGGCATCCTCCCTATGTGTATTGCAGCGTTGGCAAAGCTCGTCCAGAACGACATGCTTCCTGAAGAGAGCCATCTTGGTCAGTAAGATGTCTCTAAGCACCAGCCAGACGAAATGCTTAAGCTTTGGAGGCCAACGTTGCATCCACATTCTTTTCCAGTCTTCTTCTAAATCATCCAGTAGGTCCTCCCCTGTCCGCATAAGCCTGTATGCACTGCGTACTGTGAATTCCCCCTACTATTGCTGTCCCAACAGAGTGTGTCTGTATCCTCCCTGCGTCCCAATGGTATGACACATATCATAGAACATATATGGGAAGGGAAAACATCCGTCAAGGCCGTCTCGTCCCACTGTCCCGTTTCCTCGTCAATCAATCCGGCAACTGAGGTGTATGTGACCGACCCCTGCATAAGGTAGCGATGTACCGTCCCACTCAGTTGTGGGATCCATCTGTCCCTGTAGATATCAATCTTCCTCCCTGTACCCACTCACCACAGAAAACCAGGCCTAGTCAGCTGCACGCCCCCCCAGATGCTCCTCCACGTATAGCTAGGTGCGCGCCACTGCCGCAAGAATAACCGTGGTATGTCGGTAGTATTTCTCCTTCAGGATACGGCTGATCAAGGACCTCTCGTTGGTAGCCAGACGCCACCCTTGCTTTGCCAGTGATGCCTGGTTGAAAGCCTTCAAATCCCGAAAACCCATCCCGCCAAACTCCTTGGGTCTGCAAAGTCTCGCCCAACTCAGCCAATGAATCTTTCTTTCTCCTTCCTTCGCTCCCTACCAAAACCGTGCCATCATCGAGTGTATCTCATCAATCAATCCCTCCGGAAGCTTAAAGATGCTCATAAGGTATGTAGGTATGGCCTGGATTACTGCTTTAATGAGCACCTCTTTCCCCGGCCTAGACAACAGTTGTTCCTTCCATCCCTGTAGCTTTTTCCATAATCCGTCTTTAATCGCAGCAAACACCACCTTCTTGGACCGCCCAACTGCAGTTGGGAGTCCCAGATACTTCTCATGTCTATCCACTTCTCTGACCCCAAGCATGCTTTTGATAGTGTCTGTTAAAGTGTCTATATTAGTCTATTAGTTAAATAGGCTAATTAGTTTAGTGGGCCTTTATATTCCGGCCCGTCTAGTTTAGATTACTTGGGTGTTAAGTAATAGGGCGTCTCTCCTCCTTCTATATAAAGGAGAGGCTGCCAGTCTTTGTAATCATCTATTCCTATTCAATAAATCTTATATTCCAACATGGTATCAGAGCGGGTTCTGTTATGAGGGAACCCTAATCCGTCGCCCCGCTTCCCTCTCCCTCCAAGCCGCCGACTTCTCCCTTGCGGGCGCCCCCGCTCCTCTCTCCGAAGAGAGCAACCGCGGGCTCTCTCCGCCTACGGGCGGCCGTTGCCATGGCCTAGGCCGGCTGCCCGCTAGGCATATCCCGGCCTCCATGGTCATCTCTATTATCTATTCTTTCATTCTTTCCATACAACACCTCCGCTGCCTATCATAGCAGCCATATACGGCGGTAATCTCCATCCACCATCCGAAAACAGCAGCAACCGGCGCCGCTGCCAACAGCAGCACCAGCCGCCGCCTCCATCAGCAGAAGCAGCAGCCGCCGCCAGCAGCAGCACCAGCCGGCGCCGCCGCCGCATCCAACAGGAGCAGCACCGTCCCTAGCAGCCGCCATCTCTAGCAAACGACCATCATCCAAGCCGCCATCTTAAAGGAACAGTCGCCGACCATCCGTGAAGCAACCTGCATCCCCGTCGTCGATACTATCGACAGGAGGTCGATGGTATCGAATTTATCACAGCGACAGAAGAGCGTCTGTCAATACCATCGACATTCCTGTCGATGGTATCGACAGTTGATCAGCGGCGATGTGAAAAGGATACACCTATCCTGCAAGCTATTGCCTCTCGCCATTGTATCTGTGCTCGTAGGCTGCAGTGTTGCTTTATCCACTCAAAAGTATCCCAAATCTTGATCGCATTTTTTTCAATCGACGCTCCATCTCATGAAGTCTTCAGATCAGCCTTCATCGCCGCTTTGGAGAGGGTCCGCCTTGGCTCCGCATGCATCCTCTTGGCATGCAATATCTCCGGAGTCACGCAGGAGACCCTTTGTCATCTCCTATGTTGCGACAAAGTGCTTCATCAGCCGAGCGTCATATCCAGCCATCATCCGCAAGCTGCTGCTCCTCCACTTCATCATCATCCCGACGATCTTCATCCGCAAGTTGCTGCTGAGTTGTGCGTCATCATGCTACTGCTGCCATCTACAGTAGGCGATCACCCATCACTCTCCACCGCTACCAAACAACCATGTTTACTGCCCACATATGCATTATCCCTGTCTCTATTCAGATCCTTAAACGGTCCTATCTTTTGCTAATCGGATCCAATTTAGAGCCTAATCGGATTTTTCGCGGGGACTCCGCCCCTGCACCCCCGGATTTGTTGCCCTAACGGGCCAACAAACCCCTTTTTCGAATCAGGACTAGATCCATTTATTTTTCTATCCGGATTTCATGTTGACCCATTTAATATACTCTCTTTGGCTATCGGTTTCATTCTCCACATATTATCCATCTCCATTTCACATATTCCTCTTTTTTTCCACCATTTTCTTTCCCACCCACCCATATTATGTGAGCATCCATTTTCCACATTAAGGGGGGGGGGTCATATATCCATTTCTCCACACCAAACACTCACTTTCGTCGTATTTGGTGTGCGGGGGAGATAGAGAGGATAGAAAGAGATGAGAAGAAAGAGAGAGCGAGCATGAGAGCATATGAGAGAATGTATGAGAGAGAGAGTATGAGATGAGATGATGATATATGTATTCAAATTATATATATTCCAGGCTATCTTCATGAAGCTCACATTGTTTAGCACACCGGTTCTCTACTTGAGCCAGCAGTGAAGATCCAACGTCGACACCATATCCGTTGTTGATGATGTATTCCTTCAGCTGCATTCACATGAGACAGATGGGTGCTTCTTCAGAAGCTCAGAGTTTTATCTTCACCGAGCTGCTTCATCACGTCTTCTCCGAGCCGCATCTGCTGTATCGACATCGCCTGTAGCTGATCCTCTTGGGACTTTCCTTGATGGATGATCTCCTTTCCCGTCAAGCCCCCAAGTTTCATGGTTCCTGCATCGTATCAAGCAGCAGATTGTCCGTCCGCGTTCGTGCCGCGTTAAGCACGTATTCCAGTGGCGAGTTGCTGTAGTATCAGGTCCATTCGTCGACACTATATCCGCGTTCGTGCCGCATTAAGCACGTATTCCAGTGGCTTATTCTTCAGTCTACAACGTATCTTCAGATGTCTTCATTTCAGATGCACTTCAAGGAAGACCTTCAAAGCTCGAGTATCTTCAGCCTGCAAAGTCATTATCACTATTTGATTCAGGGGGAGTATTGATTAAGGGGGAGTAACATATTTTGTATGGGAGTGATATTTATCTTCATCTTTCATTTATCATTTCTTTTTATCGAGTCTTGTAACTCTCCAAGCTTGGACATGTGTTTCACCCATGCTCCAGCTTGAGGGGGAGTGTTAAAGTGTCTATATTAGTCTATTAGTTAAATAGGCTAATTAGTTTAGTGGGCCTTTATATTCTGGCCCGTCTAGTTTAGATTACTTGGGTGTTAAGTAATAGGGCGTCTCTCCTCCTTCTATATAAAGGAGAGGCCGCCAGTCTTTGTAATCATCTATTCCTATTCAATAAATCTTATATTCCAACAATGTCCCTTCTTTCTGCTCTACATTCCCACTAAAGGAAACCTCTGTCTTGTCAAAAATAATTTTTTGTCCGGATGCCCTCTCGTATTGGCTGAAAATTTTAGCTAAAGCAGAGCATTCTTCTGAGGTAGCTCTACTGAACACAATGCTATCATCAACGAAGAAAAGGTGTGATATTCGTGGAGCCGTCCGACATGCTTTGATGCCGTGGATCCGCTTTTCCTGTGCTGCTTTAATAAGAGATAAAGAAAGAGCTTCAGCGCAAAAAAGAAAAAGATAGGGGGATATAGGATCACCTTGGCGCAACCCTCTAGTAGGTCTTGTAGACCCCCTCCTTTTGCAATTAATGACGAATCTGTGTGAAACGCTGGACATGCACTCATAAACTTTAGTCCGCCACCTGTAAGGAAACCCCATCTTCTCCATCACCCTCCCCATAAAGGTCCATTCTACTATGTCATAGGCTTTACTCATATCAAGTTTGAGTGCCAACAACCCCTCTTTGCCCCTCTTCCTGTGCTTCATAGTATGGAAAAGCTCATACACCACTAAAGCATTATCAGTTATCATCCTACCTCCAATGAAGGCGCTCTGATTTTCCGAAATAATATTGTTCAATAGTGGTTTTATTCAGTTGGTCAGAACTTTCATAATGATTTTATAAGACACATTGTACAGGCTGATAGGGCGGTACTCGAAAATACGAACCAGTGCCTCTGTCTTTGGGATAAGCACAATATCTGTCTCATTTATTTCATTCAAACTGAACTCTCCTCTCCACCAACCTGCAATAAAGTCAATTAAACTCTTCTTCACGATTCTCCAAAATTTCTGATAGAAAATGACTTTCATGCCATCGGGTCCAGGGGCTTTGTTAGGGTGCATTTGCTGAATTGCCTGCCAGATTTCGCTTTCCGTGGGAGTCTGTTCCATGAGTACAACGTCACTCTCCTGGAAGACCCCATTCATACCCTCCAGAAACTCCTCCACCACTTCCGGATTTGCTGTGGAGAAAAGAGAGGTAAAGAAAGACGTGATCACCCTCTCCATCTCGTCCGAGTCCGTCTGCCAACTGCCGTCCTCCTTGAAAATGCCGTCAATGGTGTTCCTTCTTTTCCTTTGGCTCGCTTTATGATGGAAGTACTGAGTGTTTTTGTCGCCGTCTCTCATCTCATTAGTGCATGCTCAGGTGTGCCAAAAACTCTCCTTCAAGCGTTGCAGCTCCTGAAGTTCTTTCGCTAGTTGAGAACATTCCTGAACCTTGTCATGTGAAGGGGGTCGGTTCTGTGCCCGTACAAGTTCCTTTTCAGTTCTTTGGATCCGCCTCTTGATGTTCCCAAATTTTTTCCCAGCCCAAGAACTCAGCTTTTCCGAGCACTCCCGAGTCTGTGACAGAAGGCCACGTCCCAAGTTTTCATTCCACGCCTGTTCCACAACCAGCTTGCATTCAGGTGACGATAACCAGAGAGTTTCAAATATGAAACTTTATCCCCTATCCTCCGCCTGCCTATTCCTTTCCGCCCATAGAAGAATCTGGCCATGATCAGAATTACAAATAGGATAATTTTTAACTTTCCTCACATTAAAGATGTTACACCAATTCCTATCTTCTAGAAACCGGTCCAACCTTTCTTGAATGAGATTATCTGCTCGTAGACCTCTTTTCCATGTGAACTTGCTTCCCGTGGACCCCAAATCTATTAGCTGACAGCTGTCAATTGCCTCTCGAAAATTCCTCATCTGCCATTCATTACGCGACTGCCCTCCCTGTTTTTCATGTGTTGTTGTGATCTCATTGAATTCGCCTCCGAACACCATTGGCCTAGGTGAGGCCCTACACAGCTCCTCCATGAGAGCCCAAGTCCGAGTTCTGTCTTGCACCGCCGCCCATCCGTACAACCCCACAAAGCAATAATTATTCTCTGGTCTTGTCTCTCCAATGCCCGCACAAATATGATGTTCTGAGAAGGATTTGATACTCACTCTATCTCCTCTCCACCATAGGCCCTACCCACCTGATCTTCCCCTGCTGTCAACACCGAAACCACTGTCAAAACCACAACCTCTTCTGACCCTCTCTTGTTCTGAGCTCTTGCACATAGTTTCCATAACGAAAACTATGTCGGACATCTCTCTCCAACATCTTCTTCTGAGAGAGTTCATCGTCCCAGGGCGGCCCAAACCCTAGACGTTCCAACATAGGGTTTTCATTGCTGTTCACGGGTCTGGGACGCCCCAGAACCCGCTACTTGCTTGCACTCTGCAGCCTCCATGTCCTCAGTTATCCTGGATCGTTTGCCACTGTTTTGACTTGGCCCTCATCTTCAAGTGTTGCGTCTTCTTCCCCCAACCGTCCTTGTTTCAGATTAGTCCCCCCCTCAAGTGTGTGCGCCACTGACCTGAAACCTCCCTGCCTATCTCCCTTGCAAGTGAACCTCCTTCCTTTCCCTTTCGTTCCAGACTTGATGGCCGATTGTGCTATCTTGGTTGGGTGTTGCAGCTGCCTGGATATCTCAGTATCGAGATGGTTGAGTGCCTCACGCAAACTGTCATCCCTCCGTTCCCCTACACTTATGGACTTCTTAGCACCGTTCATGTCTGTGTCTCCAGTATCTTTGCCTACATTGTTATCCTGCCATTGCTGTGATGATGTCCTGCCTTCCCGGCCCGGTTCGGTCAACATGTCTCTTTCCCCTGCCCTGGTCGTGGTGCCCAAATGAGCTGAAATTTATTATATAGTATGTTCTTAAGATAGTTAAGACGATCAACGGTTTAGATTTTCAAAATAATTACTTTATGATGAAAAATAACTAAGGTGTATTGCGTCTCCGGTACACTCGAGTATGTTCCAGCTTTACTCTCTCTGTCTCTCTCTCTCTCTCTCTCTCTCTCTATATATATATATATATATATATATATATATATATATATATATAAAGGATTATGACAACCTTTACAGGCTGCCCCCGCGTCCTTTGCCCAACCATAGCCCGGATAGCTGGCGGGTGGTAAATACAACGCTTAGCACGGGGTCATATATATATATATTTTTTTTTTGAAGTTATATATATATATATATATATGTATGTATGTATGTATGTATGTATAAAAATGGAGATTTGTATAGGGTTTCTTAAACTTATATATGCATAAACTGTGTAGACAATTCTAGTAACTATACTATTTATTTTCCTCTGACGTTGTTATGATGGAATCTTAGATGATGGGGATGATGATCTGGATTACTTTGTAAACTTGCAAATCAATGCTTTCTTTTGAAACAAAAAAAAATATTGACTTGCAAATAATACTTAATCTGACTTAAATGGACATAACTGGAACTGTATTGGAGCATAATTCAAATAAATCAACTGATCTAGAATAAGTCAGACGTAAGTTGAACTTAATCGGCCTAATTGTTTCAAATTAGACCTAATTTGACTTCAATATGAATAAGACCAAATTTAACCTAAATTAACTAATTAGGATAAAATCACACATAATGACCTAAACTAAACTTGTCGAGTCTGTAACTGATAATTCTGATGGATGTTGTCAAAAACTCCAAATCAGAACTGCAGAAATAATATGATCTAAAGGAGACCTAAATTTTCTGAACTTAGGCCTAAAGTTGATCGAAACTGAACCTATATTAGCCAAACTTGCTGACTTTATTGAATTCAGACCTTAACTTGGACCAGAATTTGCCCTGGAAGGAACTAGGTGCTTGCTCAGCTCATATATGTCCTTGGACGGCTAGGCACACCTTGGAGGGCGTCTTGATAACCATGCATATATGGAAAATAAAGAAAACTTGCATTTGCCACTGTACATCCAAAATACCAAGAGTTTTAATTTATATCTGTCACATATTTTAAACAGACTAGTTAATGCTTGCTCGTTGGACATTTTTCAACTCATGTTAGTACAGTGAAAGACCATTTTTGTAGAATGGTAACATTCAATGTAAATGTGGAGGATATCGATCTCTTGATTTTTTAAAAGTCTTTAGCATGAAGCAACCTAATTGGTACTTTTTTTAGCTTGATGTTTTGATATGGAGGATCATGTTGATAAATTGCATCTGTAACAGGCAAACCTCAATCAGCAAGAGTGCAACAACTTATGGAGTACATAGCGGGTATAGAAGAAAGGTACCAGAACGACTTACTTTTTTGTATTTTGGTATTAATTTATAGCTATACCACTTTTGACAATATTATTCATATCCTTCATCAGATGTTTTAACTAAGCCCATTAGTATTACTTTTAACTATTTGCAATGTGTAAAGAATGAAGGCGATGATGATGACCGTTCAGCTATATTACTATGATCATGACACCTTTTTTAATGGGGTGAGGCATGAAGACTGAAACCCTATCAGGCCCAAGCCCATACTACATAGTACTGTGACTAAACTAGCATTTCTTATACTTTCCCTCCTACAAGGAATGAGGTATCGTCGGTATTTCGACCGAAATACCGATATAGACAGGTACCGACACAGATACATGCGTTCGTACCGATAGGATCGCAAATATCGATAATACCGACATGTATACCGTCAATACCGCCATGTTTTGATGGTTTCCGTGCAAAATGCACTACTAACTTCACGGTACCAACCGAAACCAGCGGTATACCGACGGGTATACTGTTTTTTGCGAGAATGACTGTTGTTACTTCTTCGGTGGAGAAAAGAATGTGCATTTCGATGATTTTTGGCGATTGGAGCTAATACCAACCCAAATCAAGGTAATTTTAACTAATCTCTTTCATTTTCTGCCATTAGCAACCTCCCCATCTCTTTTTCCTACTTTTTCCACTTTCACCTAAAAAGGGTTTATTTACCGTCAAAGCTTAGTATTACTCCAATTTTTATATGTTTATGCGAACTATACATACATCAATAACTATATTATGTAGATCTACAATATTATCACTAGATCTACCTAATTACAACACTGTTAATTACTAATATCATGCAATTTATCTAAGCATATTACAATTAGTATTGATATCATTAGTTACTTATTTATGTTTAGTGGAAGATGTTTTACTAAAGAGTAATGTGAATATAATACAAATGAGTATGATACACTTATACAATATTGCACATGAATGAGCAACACGGAACTTCATACAACCAACCTTACAAAATGTACATGTCATGGGAGCAATATGTCAACCATATCAACTCAATACTGTATGGATAATCAATGCGTAACTCGACATACAACTGATATGAGTTAGTATGTTACTATGCTATTAATGTGTTGTAAATTGGATATTATTGTATAAGTGTGTATTTATGTTTATGGATGTGCTAGTAAAATTCCAAGTCTTAATTCCTACATTTTGTCATCGAAATCCTTCATCAAAATCCCCAGAAAACATGACATATTCCCTACCTCCCACATGATGGACACCCCACCCCCACATACCCATTATAAAATTTTATTGCATAAAACAATGCATGTAGATGTAGAGATTACACCTGTAAAATTTCATTATTTAATTCGTTCATTTTGGCGTCAAAACAGCCGTGATTGCATTTGTCGATATTTCCGTCGATATATCGGTAAATGCCTATTTCCAGGCTGTCAAAATGGCATCGGTATTGGATACCTCGATCCTTGCCCTCCTGCATGGGAAACCCATGTCTAGATGAGATATATGACATTTAGGACTGACAAGCTATATAAAATGTCCAAACGAATACATATGGCAGTTGCTCCCCCTCAAGCATGATAAAATATATTTCACTTTGGAACTATCCCTGCACATGTAGCTGCTGAGCTTCTCTAATGAGCCTAAGATATATAGTATCTAACTAGGTTATATGGAATCTATGACATGAGAAGAGGGCCTGATACACATGAGAAGTCACAACTTACAACTGATGCACTATTAACTGACATTTCTCTAGATGTGGTTGACAACCTTTTAAACACCAGAGTTGGACATGGTAAGCATCTTTATACCTTTTGGTGTATATTTGCCATTTGTAGTGGTTTTCAGTTGGTTCTGTCTGACATGATTGCTGATTATGCATGTTCCTGATTTTTCTACTATGTAATTGTTGCTGGGCAAAACCCTTTAGTCACTACAGTCAAAGATAATGGCAACCACTCGGTAGATAGCCCACTATTTTAGTTGGTATGCTGCATGTTGTAGAAAGTAATTAGAAGACAATCGGATTCTAAATTTAGGCGACCCCCCTGCTATATATAGGAGAGGTGGACACAATTACAGACTTGACCAAGCCCCAGTGGGCCTACAGACTTCGGCCTATATTACATTAGGCCCACTTACTATTAAACTATTTTAACTTGTAACACATGTGATTCCTCATCTTGTTTCACTGCTGGTCGGATGCTGGGAACTGCAATCACGAACCGTGCACAAAAATATGCGAACATATCTGGTAACACCTTCATGCACGTGTGAATGTAGCTGGTATATACTCGTGATTTACCTGTCGTAGAAGGTATAGCACTGCGAAGTGTCACTGCTGATCGGATGGTGGGAATTTCCATCATGAAACGACTGCAATCATATGTGAACATATCTGGTAATAGGTGTAAGACTGCTAAGTGATTATATGTAGGGAGGGGGGCGAGGGAGGGAGGTTTTCTTGTTGTACGTAGGGTGATCTTTACAATTAGCATTCTAAAACTGCAAATCAATTCTTTTCAAAATATATATTTCATTTTATGTGAACACTATTTTCTTCTAACTTGGTTTTGGCCCATTGTCAGGCAGGATATCCAGTATGTACCTGAGTTTCCTTCTAAACTTGATTGGCTGAACGCTTCTCCACTTCAATTCTATAAGGTACTCTCTTTCCAAACACGAAGTTGGTGGTCTCTGTGATAAAGGCGAATATTATACATAATTGCAACTAATTGGCCCAATAGACTAAGTTAATCCAAGCTCTGAACAATTACAACTCTTAAATAAAATTTCTGGTTGTTTAAAATTTAAGATTTGTAGAAAACGATGAGTGGGGGAAACCCCAAACGTGTAGGTTTTTGTTATTGCTTGATAGATAGGAGGCAGCCACCCTTTCCTATAAATAGGATAATATACAGACACTTAGACAAACCCTGATGGGCCAATAGACAATTGGGCCCATGTTACAAATAGACTAAACAAAACTTAAGTAAAAGACAAACGCTTAAGTAAATAGATACTCCAACAAGATTGCTTCACATTTTCTCTTTTTATATCCACATTTATCCTGTCACCATTCAGGTTAGTGTGCTAGAATATGTCCTCTCTCTTACTCTTTGCATACTTAGTAAACTGGCATCCCTTCGTTCTCCAATGCCACTCACCCATTTTTTCTCCATCCCCTTCTCCGAGATGTACTAGTTGAGAGAGGAGGGAGCGGTTTCCGAAGAGCAAGCAACTATATAGGTTTATGTAGGGTAAACCAGGAGGTAGAATATGGAGGAAAGTGTAATTAGATAAAATATAAACAAAAGGTGGAGAAAGGGGAGATGTGACAAGGGAATGGTGTGGTGTAGCGGTGGTAGTAACCAATGCCATGGAATGAAAGTGACAAGAAACAAGGGGAACAGGGTGGTTAAATGTAGAAATATGAACCAAAAATCACTGATATAAATTTAGACCTGATATGTAATTTCTAAAACTTGTATAATTATTCAAAGGTTGTGAGTATTTGTAAACATCTCCATGTCATGGTGTGTTTAAACAGAGTCGTTATCTGCTCATGTTTTTCTAACAATTGAATGTACCATATAACAGTCTGTATGTAGTAGTTCAAATTGCTTAATTTTTTACTTAGAAGAGATGCTATTTTTGGAGTAATTCTTTTGATCTATATAGAAGAGGGTAGCAATAGAAGGTGTTAATGAGCTGGGGATAGGAGAAACTTACCTTGGAATCAAGAAAATAGCCTCCGAACCGAAAGCAAGAGATTAAATAATATTGCCTGTACAAGCTTTAGCAGCAGTCCGCCGAACACCATGTCGTGAAATGCATGCTCAAATTGGGTTTTTTCATGCAAAATTCCACCCATTTTGCAAAATTTCTGCTTTATTCCACGAAATGAAGGTCCAAACATGACTTTTTGGTGCAAAATTACCCCCATTTTGCTAAATTTTGCACCTAGTTGCAATTTTTTTGTGAAATTGCACCATAATCTGTGTAATTGGATTTTGATGTATGGTTGGCCAAAAATTAGAAATTTGATCGAAATATTGTTCCTTCATCTTCTGAACATTACTGGTTTAGCATGGATTAAAATTTTGGTCAAAATTGCAATTAAAATTTTGGTTTTGAACCGAAACTTGTGATATGTAATTTTATTAAAAATTTGAAAAAAATCTAAAAAAATATGGGAGACCCCTCTTCATTTAACTAAATTCAAGATATAAGTTATAACTTGTTATTGCATATATATATATATATATATATATATATATATATATATATATATATATATAACTGTCTACATTGCATAATCAAAATCCCCATCGATACAATTTTGTACTTTTCACTCACATCTAGGAGCCCCACACCCATACCAACCAATATATTATTGCTTCATTAGGTGTATTTATGTATGTCATTATCATGGTAAAATATCAAGACTTAATTCCTTTATTTGGTTGTTGAAACTATGTTAAAATCTTGTGTTTACAAAGAGTGAAAATATCAAAATTTCGGTCAATTTTTTTGGATCATCGAAAACGGCATTCGAATTGAAATTTTAAACTATGAAGTTGAGTCACCTCACCAAAATACTGAGTAAGTGACTTTTGCACTTGTTGCAGACCATATAGTTCAATAATCATGTTGCGGATATGGATATGGTGGGGAAATCCCCTTTGTATGTGTTTTCTTATTGATAGAAGGGAAGCTCCCCTCTCCTATAAATATGATAAGTGGGAAGCGTACAAACTCAAGTACAACCCTAATGAGCAAAAATACAATTGGGCCTATATACAAATAGACTCAATACTTAATTAACTAAAATAACTAGACTCTCTAACACTCCCCCTCATGCTAGAGCTTGGGAGAATCCTTAGTCAACTTGCAAATAAATAGACTAAAGACAAAGAAGTAAAATTAAAAGATAAACCAAGCCCTACAAGAAGTCAAGAATATTTTTCCTCCTCAATATTACAATAAAGAACTCATCACTAAAACATTCTCCTTAAGTAGATAATCCAAAAGCAGGTACTCAGGCAGGTAGCGGGAGCTTCTTGATCAGTATGAAGTGGCATCTAAAGCAAAAGTAAACATCAACGTGTAGGCATCGTGGTCTTTATCTCGGTCGCTATCGTTGTATGCCAGAGAGTGTTGAGTCACAACAACAATAGTCATAGTTGTTAAGGCGGCTAGGCATATCTTAGGGGGCGCCTAGCGCCCATGTGTTCTAGGTGTTTTGCCTTTTCTAAAAAAAAATAAAGATGATTTTTGATATTTACATTATTAAATTCATATATGTAAATATTAAATAATGACATTATTAGTCTTGCATAGTGTTGATATATTCATTATTCCTATTACAAGTCTTTTTAGTTCTATCCGATATCTCTTATTTTTAGGTTTTACCTTTATTTCTTGGATTATAAAAGAGAGAGCACTATAATTACTTTTACACACAACAAATACAAAGTCTCTTCTCACATAGAATTTAGGCTAAATCACACCTAACATGACCTAAACTAGGACTGATTGGGCCTAATTTGAACTCATTCGATCCAAATTTGATCTAATTTACCTAGTTTGCCCTAATTTGGGCTATATTAGCCCTAATTTTGTATAACACGACCTAATCAAACCTACTTTCTCTAAGTTTTCTCTCTGTTGACCTAAATGAGATCACATTTGACCAATCAGACCTAATCTTGTCTAGTTAGAACTATTTCCCTCAGATCATCCTTGTTTTGCCCAAATCAGACCTAATGTGTCCAAATTTGACATGACTAAATCAAGCCTAGTTTTGCATATTATGACCCAATCAGACCCAACTTCCCCAAATTTTCCCTATGTTGACCTAAACAAAACCAAATTTGGCCATGTTAGACCTAATGTCACCAAATCAGACCTGATTCCCCCAAATTAGACTTGTTTTTCCCGAATCAGACCTAATCTGTTTAACTTTGACATAACTTGACCTAAAATCAAACCCAATTTTGCATGACATGACCTAATTAGACCTAACTACCACTAATTTTCCCTATATTGATCTATATGAGGCCTAACATGGCCAAATCAGACCTAATTCTCCCAAATTGACCTATTTCCCCCAAATCAGGCATGCTTTTCCCTAAATCAGACCTAATTTACCCTAATTTGGCCTGATTTGGGATAAATCAGACCCATTTCAAGATCAAATCCAAACCTAACATGTGCTAAATTAGCATTACGTGGCTTAATTTTGGCCGAAAAAGACTTAGGCGTTACTTAAGTCACCTAAGAGCATGGTGCAGGACTTCGACTTCGTGTCGACTTTGCCATGTGTGGAAGCGGAAGTTTGTGGAAACTTCGAGGAAGTTTAGATGCAAACTTCGATGCCGAATTTTGAAGAAAATGATGTGAATTTGAAGGAAACTTCGATTGAAAACTTCTAAGTATGTTATACCTCTATCTTATAATTATTAATTTAACACAAAAACACGATTCATGACTCTCTAGGCCTACGCAGTTTGATAATACAATGTGTTGCTTGCAATGGTCAAACATGCAATACACATACAAATACAGTTCAAGTATCGAACATATGTATTATATACAATATACAACCAAATAGTAGTTACAAGACCCTCTCTACGAAAGAGTGGCAACAACAAACATAGGAGTTGATATTAGTTGTGAAGAGGTTTGGAGGTGACAATTATGCCTTATATGGCAGTTAGGGCACTAGTTAGGATTAATGTTCTGGGTTGTCTCAACTTCGCCCCAACTTTGCCAACTTCGAGGAAACTTCGACAACTTTAGAGAAGTTGGGACGAAAATATACACAAAATTTAACTTCGACGAAAATAAGGAAACTTCACCTCGAAGTTTGGATGAGGCTGAAATATTGGGGATTCGACTTCACCCATGGTCGAAGTTTGAAGTTTCGGCGAAACTTCGCCTAACTTCGCCGAAGTTTAGTTCCATGCCTATGAGGCTGGGCACTGAGTCTGAGGCAGATTGTCCAGCCCCTAGAGCACCTAGGCAGTTGCCCTGACAACTACGATAGTAGTCAACGTGCAAATAAAGCACGGACGGGTCAACGTGCAAACAAAGCACGGACGGGTCAACGTGCAAACAAAGCTTGGACAAGCCAGAGAGTGTTGGCACACATTACTAGAAAGTCGACGTGTGCAAGGCACAAACAAGCCAGAGAGTGCTGGCACACAACATTACAAAGTCAATGTGTGCAAAGCATGAACAAAGTCAACATGAAAATAAAGCACATACAAATAGTAAAATGTAAAGACGATGTAGCCGGATAGAAGATCATTAGCTCAAACAGTATGCAATGCACCCAAAATTCTAAATACTAAGATCTCCAAGAAGCATCAAAATCAGCAACAAAAATAGCATAAAGATCCATATACATATAGACAACAATAGAAACAAATTGTTCTTCTCTTTCTTCATCTCTCCACTCATCTCTTCCCTCATCATCCTCTATTCTCCCCTCACACCAACATCAAAACAAACAAAGGGGTTGGGGGGGAGTCTAAACAATGGGAGAGGAAATGAATGTATATAGGCAACTATGTGGAGGATTTCAATCAATAACTCGAGTCAATGTGAAACATTGACCCGATTAGACAAATCATTACCCAGTCGAAAAAAGGCATGTTAGAGCAAAAATCAGATTCAATTAAGTATCCGATTAGTCTGTAGGCACGATATGTATATGGGGGGTAGTACAATCATTGGAGGAGGTAGGCAATATGTATGTAGGGATGGAAATGGTGGGGGGGGGCTAAAGAACAAAAGAAATATAAATTTGCTAGAAAAGGAAGATAAGTGTTGTTGGTAAGCATTAAGATAGGTACACGCCATGTATAGAAGCCTCTACCATATTATAAAAGAATCATAGATGATGTTGCACGCTAAAATGTAGTAGTAGTAGCAAGTGCACGACGTGTCGCTGAAGGGACACATCGTGTTGCACATTAGTAGATGTAGACAACAAGAGACACACTATGTAGGTGAAAGGACACACCTAGTTAGGAAGAAATAGTCAAAGTCGGCAGGTTGTCGGAGACACACCCTGTTGTAGAAAGGACACGCTGAGTCAGTTGACAGAACTCGGGGCAGTCAGGGCAGAACAAGTGATAAGGAGGCAACGAAACCCCATGTCAAATTCTGACACGCTGTGTAGGCTGCATAGCTGCTGATTCAGTAAGTCAGTAAAACGTCGTGTAGGTTGCCACACCAAGAGATTCAACAAGGTAGTGACACACCATGTGAGGCATCTAGAAATGAGGTTTTGTCAACATCTGCTACGAAATCATGCGACTGCACCGCTATGTTGATATTAGCAAAATATTTTGCCCAAATTTTGGAATATTCCCAAGAAACAGTAAAGTTTACTTATCTCCCACATGAAGGACCACCCACCTATCCCCACATATAATTTTATTGCATAAAATGATGCATATATATGTAGAGCTCATACCTAGGAAATTTCATGACTTAATTCATTCATTTTGGCGTTGAAACGGGGACACTGACATTTATCAAAATTTCTGTTGAAATTTTCATAAATTTTGATTTCCATGTTGTCGAAACAACATCGGAATTGGATACCTCATTCCTTGTGAGGTATCACAACAACAAACTCATCAGAGTAGGACCTCACAAACACATTGTGTCAAATTATGACATACCGTGTTGCACAAAGAAACTTCAACAATAAGCCCCGAGACAATAGCAAAAGAGTGAAGAAATCCTTTAGGATCTCCACAATAGCAATATATGGGTAATATATCCACAATATCAACTGAAAAAGGAGATCTTTTTCATGATTTGGGATTAGATCTCAATATTAATGGTGACATGGTTGAGTTATGACAACGATGTAGATCAACAACGGTGTAGATGACGATGGTGTAGATTATGACAACAAATAAAGTATTGGTGGAGGCTTGCAAAAGCAAACAATAATAGCGACGACATGGCGGCCTATGAATATCTAGTAGCAACAACTTCAAGATCGATTGTTTTTGTTGTTGAAGATGGAGACGACTCAATGGATATACTCTAAGAAGATGCTAGGGATGGGCATCCCTTGCGGGCATCCAAGCGACGCTTTGAGGTGGCGTCCGCCCGCAAGTGGAGAGCTCTCTCTCTTAGGTTTGGGGGCGGCGTAGGAAAGCTTGCTCTGATACCATGTCGATAAGGATACGGTGGGGGAAAATCCCCTTTGTGTGTGTTTTCTTATTGACAGAAGGGCTACCCCCTCTACTATAAATAGGATAAGGGGGAAGCATACAAACTCAAGTAAAACACTAATGGACCAAAACACAATTGGGGGCATATACAAATTGACTCAATACTTAATCAACTAAAATAATCTACACTCTCTATAACATATCGTACATTCTCGAGAGTTTGTTGGAGTACATGACCCGTAGATGATTTTAGAGTTCCTTGCATGTCTCGAAATGGTTGACCATGTTTGCTATTTGTGGCTCCATGGGGTTCCACATTAACATGATCATGCTTGCGTCATGTTGTTCCCACTTAGATAGAGTGGATACTTGTATCTGTTGAAGGATCACCTATTAGATCCGTTGGAGGATCATCTGTTAGATACTTGTATCTTCCTTGATCTTTGAACCACAATTTAATTGTTATGCTCCACCAACTGTATTTCTTCTCATTAAGCTTTCTATTGTTGATGACTTGAGTTTTGTACAGAGACAACCATACTCAGCTAAGTGATTGACGTTCCCTCTTTGAAATTAGGCACATTGAGAGAGATAGTTATCAAAATAGAAGTATATCATGAATTGTGAAGCGACACACCATGTATGCGGAGTGACACACTGTGTCACGGGATGACATGTCATGTCAAATTGTTGATACACATTGTAGTTTAGACGTCGAACATGGTGGACTGCAACATGCCGTGTCTGGTGATGAAACACCACATAAATTGATTGATGTCGATATTGAAGGGTGACACACCATGCTGACTTGTTTGTCACGCCATGTCGTCAGTAACACAATGCCCTAAGGAACGACATGCCGTGCCACTAGTAACACAATGCCCTGAGGAATGACACGCCGCGTCGTCTTATTGACATGCCATGTTGACGGCTGTCAGGGACGAATGAGAAAAGGTAGACGATGAGAATGTGGGGGGGGGCAATGACCTATGTTGCCCCTATTTTGACGATGAGGGGAGGGGGCACACACAACGGATACATCTCACAAGGGAGATGACATGACACTTGTTGCAATGCCCGATAGGTGCCACAACCCATGGACGACATCGACAATGCTGGGTGTTGTGGCGGCAATGGGCGATGCTGCGGTGGGGATGGGTCTCCTCTCCTTGAACCTTTTAAGGCAAAATGGAGGAAGGAGAGGAACGATGGTGACGTCTCCGCTCCTCAAGAACCATATTGGTCATGGAAACATTGATTCAACGTGGAGACGAGGCTAACTGCGGAGATGTCAATTCCTTGACGTGGTGACAAGCCTGTCCTCTCAACAGAATTCCTAGAATAGCTCTGATACCATGTAAAGAATTACATTTAGGGGAAATCCCGAATTTTCTTTTACTTATGACAGGGGATGCCTATATGTACTTTGGGTGGTGTCCAAAACCTGATTACACTATGTGGAACTAATCCTAGACTATTTACAAACTTGACCCTATATTTTAAACACACACACTCTCTCTCTCTCACATAAGGCTGTGGCAATAGGTGGCACATCATTGATGAAACCTGTGATTCTTTTTGTGGGACGGCGGTGACAGCCTGGAAGTTTGATGCTTAGTGAGAGGCATGGTTCAGGCTCTTTTTAGACAGGAGTGATGTAGCAACCTGCTGAAGAGATTGCTCCAATGTCATTTTCTCTTGACTTCAAGTGTCCTCATCTTCTGGAATATCCTTGAGACTATAGATAATGGAGGGATACTTCAACAGAAAATTAACCTTAGGTACTATGCATGTGATTCATTGTTAAAGCCCGAGGAAAGTTTCTCTTGCCTCCTTTTTAGGACTTTATAGAGGACATGGACTGCCTAATCTGGTTGAAGTTGTTAAAACCTTGGGGCATGGCTTCTATTAGAGGAGCTAATACTGATTCACAGGAGGAATTGCATCTCTCAGGTGCCGCGGAGGCATCACTAGGCAGTGGTGCTTTTTACCACAGTTGAGGAAAAATGACCGTCCTTGTATATCTCTGGCCTGGTGACGATTTGGATGGAAAATCACGGGCTACAGGTTATTTTCTTTCATAGGGCTGCCTCTTAGGATTTCAGGGAGCTGATTTTAGTCTCTAATATTTGAATTTTTGAGATTGTAGCAGAGGGTCTTTCCCTTAAGATGTTGCACTTATGATGTAACCTTCTTGTACATTCTCTTTTCTTGGTGAAATTGAAAATTTGTCTTCCACAAAAGCTCTCATGAATTTCACCCATTTTCTGTGTCAATTTGTGGTGTTTTTTCCCCCAAGGATGCAAGATGTTGTGGAGTCTTCTCATGCTTGACATAGGAGGTATCATCATGTAATATGTTCTATTCTATAAGAACAAATGCTTAAATCCATTCCAATTTGGTTGGATGTGGTGACAGATTTAGTTGTAATGCAGTTGTACCTGCTGACAGCTGCTTTTTGGCGTGCTAGTCTAAGATGCTTTCCTCACATTTTTATTCAACGGACATTCTGACTCAAAGCTGAAAATTACTTCGCTTTAAGTTGATTTAAGTACTAAATCCAACTTCTCTGTCCAAGAATCTCAAAATATTTATAATGGTACCAAGACACCCCCTGTAATTTCTTTCATTTATGATATGTTATGAGCTCTGAGTTTTCTTAACCAGGATCTTAAAGGAAAGATAGTTCTACTGGATTTTTGGACCTATTGCTGTATAAATTGTATGCATGTGCTGCCAGACCTGGAGTATTTAGAAAAGAAGTACAGTGCCATGCCAGTAAGTTGAAACTTTCCAGATAGCATCAGAATTATAATTAATCATCAAGTTTCTACCCTCTTAGATTTTTTGCATGTAAAATGAATGCTTCAAATTTCTTGGAGCCGCCTTCACTGTTCATTTAGATTCAAGTACATTCTCGTTGGGATGTTGAGTTCATCTGATACTCAGTCTGCCAAAGTTTATGTTGTACGCTATGTTATTGTTGTCTCTTTCAAACCTAGTAACAAAAGTCTCCAACTTTTTGCAAAGAGTTGCGATTGTTCACAATTTCTTGGTCAGTTGAATATTCTTCCTGAATTAATCGTAGGTCAGCGACTTTTCATGACTATTTGCGACTCTTCACGATTTTCACGTTTTTAGTGAAAACCGATTGTTCACAAACTTTGACGTTTTCCCTTGATCTTTTTGATAAAAACGTTTTTCAGAGTCAACTTCCATGTTAAGCTTTTTCAACAAGTTTAGTAGCCCTCTAATGATGTGTCGTAACTGTTTCCAATATCATACTTTCTCCCTCTCCCTCTCCTATACTACAACTGGTAAAGGCTTCCTCTCTCCATCTTGCAAAAGAATACTCTCTTCCATATTCATGAATCTTTCATGTTGTTCACATACATCTACATACATATATATATATATATATATATATATATATATATATATATATATATATATATATATATATATATATATGTGCATACATATATATCAGTACATACATATGCTTGTGTGTGTAAACATGAATAGATACCTACACACACAATCTATATATCCGACTTATTCTCAAACATTTCCTGATTGCCTTCCCTTATTCTGTCTCGTGTATCAATAGTCGGGGTTAACACAATTTTTTGTTGATGAATTTTGGTATTAAGATGACTGTGCTCTTTCTCTTTTCTTTTCTTTGACCCCCCTTCCTTTTTATGGTTGGGGATGCTAGAGGTGTGGAGGTCGTTGCTGACATCTTCACTTACCTGCAGGTGTTCCTGTTTACTTTCCTCTTTCCTTGCAATTGGCTTCTGACTTTCTGTATTACCAAGTGAATTGCAGGCTATGCATAGTATCAACCATTCTATTCTTGTGTACTGATAATTAACTAGTATAGAGATATCGATGTTTCCTCTATACGTCTAGGAAGACTAGGATGAAGGGTACATGAATGATTTGTGAAATGCGAACTATTTCTAGTGATCTTGTTTTGCTGTTTCTTTTGCCAGACTCAACCTGAGCCTGTGTATGCCTCATTACCTTTTCCCTAGCTCTCTAAGCTATCTGAGTGGTTTTTCGTTAATGTTTTTGTTGGACTTATATCTTCTTAAAATTGTAGCTAACTCAATGCCTATATGCAGTTCATAGTTGTTGGAGTTCATTCTGCAAAATTTGACAATGAGAAAGATTTAGATGCCATCCGCAATGCAGTACTACGTTATAACATTGCTCATCCTGTAAGTGTAACATGTTTAGTGTTCTTTAAGATTTGAACAATCATTGTACGTTCCTTTTCTTCTGCAATGAAGATTTCGGAAGTTGAGTAAACCGTCTGTTGACAATAATACGAAAACATATGGACACTTTGCTTGGGGACCCTCATATATATCAAAACAACACATTAATCCTTTTCTTTTGCAATGAAGATTTAGGAAGTTGAGTGAACCGTCTGTTGACAATAATAAGAAAACATATGGACACTTTGCAAGGGGACCCTCACATATGTCCAAACCACATATTAATCCTTTCAAGACGGGGCATGCATGCCATATGTTGCAAGCTTTTTACTTAAAAATTGAATCCGACAACCATTTAGGACTGAGTAAATAAATCTGCCAATTGTTCTTGAAACCCGACTGAAATAAGCCG
Source organism: Alisma plantago-aquatica (assembly GCA_963693085.1). NCBI lineage: Eukaryota > Viridiplantae > Streptophyta > Magnoliopsida > Alismatales > Alismataceae > Alisma > Alisma plantago-aquatica. The sequence goes on along the minus strand of OY856410.1, from coordinate 700,090,708 downwards.
GGTCAACCAGTCTTGAATATTCTCTAGAAGAAAGTGACAACCCCCCCTTATAAATGCTTTGTTCTTCTATGAAACTTGGTAGTCGGTACTATAAGCACTGTGAACAACTCCTTGTTACACTTCAATTGCATAAGATACTTCTGTAAGAAACCCAATTCCTGTAGATGTCTGATCCATAACAACTCACAAGATAAAAATACCATAGCTCGATGAATCAGCACCGGATCTGGCTACCACTATTAGCCTCTTACTCTTCCATGATAAAAAGTTATTGCCCACAAACATACAATAGCAGTAATGGACCTTCTATTGATGCTAGAACTTGTTAAATTTTCTTTGAAGAATCCCTGGACCTTCATATCAGTGTATGACTGGTTCTTATACAACACTCCCTTTCCAAAAGTTCTTTTCAGATACTATAGATGTGTATGACAACGTCAAGGCTGCCAAATCAAGGGTTCTCCCTGATCTTACTAATAATGCCTAGTGGCAAAAGCAAATGTCCACTCTAGTCAGGATCAGACAATTCCGCTTCCTAACCAACATCATGTATCAATGGATCTTCAAGGAGATCTCCTTGTTCACAAACAATTTAGTTTTAGGGTTCATTAGGGTATATGTTGGTTTAGCTCCTAATATTCTTTGCTGAAAAGTTTGAGGGAAACTTTCTTGATCGATTAATATTAGATGGCACACCCGTCTTTTATATAGGAGAAAGCGGGGAAACATTACAGATTTGGGGCTCAAGTAAAGCTATATGGGCTGAGACACTTAAGCCCATATACATATTACGCTATTAATAAAATATGCCAATAATACTTTCTAACACTCCCCTTGAAGCTAGAGCATGGGTGAAACAAATGTCCTAGCTTGAACTTACATGACTCAATTAAACAATAAATCACATAAGAAATAAAATTGTCACTCCCCATAGAAAAATTGTCACCCCCTTAAACAATACTCCCAATTACTCCCAACTAAAAACATATGACAACAACTCTTTTGAGTTGTGTTCTACAGGCTGGAAATACTCGAGCTTTAGAGAAAGCCCTTTGAAGTGCATTTGGAATGAAGACCTTTTGAAAAATGGAATCCAAACACCACAACAAAAACTTGCCACCATCAATCTGGAGCAAGGAATTAAATGCCGATACCGACAACTTATCGACGGCGTGGAAATAGATATTTACAGGTATACCGACGGAAATATCGACAGATGCAATCCTGGACTTATCGACGCCTAAATGAACGAATTAAATCATAAAATTTTACAGGCGTGGTCTCAACACCTAGATGCAACGTTTTATGCAATAAAATTCTATATTGGGTATGTTGGGGGGGGGGTCAATCATGTGGGAGGTAAGGAATCAATCCTGCTTTTTTGAGATTTCGATGAAGGATTTCGATGACAAAATATAAGAATTAAGATCTGAAATTTTAGTAGCACAATCCATAAACGCATGTTTACACACTTATGCAATAATATTCAACTTACAACAAACATATAACAACATAGTAAATTACTAAGTACTAACTCACATCAGTTGTACGTTGAGTGGCGCGCCGGCTGCTGATAAGGATATTGTTGTTCTACATATTGTTCCCATGTCATGAAAGATCTATACGATTTGTTGTATGTGACAACATGCTCCTCATATACTTCAGGATTCACATACTGCATCATCCCAATCTTTGGAAAATGTTCTTGTAAATCTTTGAGATATTGAGCCTTGTTTGCTGAATTCCTGGGAGGCTGAGAAGAAGCGGGAGGAGGTGCGGGTGCCCTTGCTTGAGGAGCTGGAGGTTGAGGAAAAGGAGGTTGTAATGGATGTCCGGCAATAGGATAAATTGTATGCCCACCACTCCATGTTTGCCCAAAATCACCAGAGTATGCTTCGGTGTTCACCCGAAAGCATCCATAAGGGCTACGGACAGAGTATGCTTCATGATATCCCATACCAGGTCCAAGTTCTAATTGTAACCTTGGTTGTGGGCCTTGTGGTTCAACTTGATATCCAGAATACCCATGTTGAGAAGTCTGAGATGGGTATGGAAGTGTCTGCCCAAATAACATATCTCCAAATGAATGTTCTTGAGATTGAGATTGAGAGTCAGATATACTCAATGCATCCATTGATTCAGCAACATCAGAATGATAATCACTTGGACTCCGGTATTGTGGTTGTGGTTGTGGATTAGATGGGTAGGAGTAGGGGTAGGGGCTTGGAGTTGTGGGCATTGCGGCATTTGGTGGAGGTGCACCGCTGTAATCTTTCCCAGTTCGAGTTTTTCTTCTTTGAAAATTTTTTTCAGGCATGGGATATTCTTGTTGTTGTGGAGGTGCACCCCTAGTAACATAAGGCCGATCATCATGTTCAGGATCCACAGCTGGAGGATATTCTGGAGAGCGTTGACTTTGATTACCACCATCATTATCATTGTCACTATCATCAGACTTAGATTTAGAACCAGTTGAAGAAGAAGAATTTGAGCTACCTAACTGCTCTTGTACTCTTCTATCTATTTCCATATCAACATTTACATGTGCAGCTTCAGGCTCAAGTCTTTCAGGCGGATTATCAAGAATAATATCATCACCGTTGTTTGGCTCAAATTGATCTTCTATGTATGGATCTGGACGCCCATCTAAATTATCAAGAACAGGACGACCTATCTCATTCATCCATTCCTCTAAAGGATTTTCTGAATCTTCCTCCAGCCCTCTACGTCTGTCAGTGCTGAAAGTGTATGCGGTGTCAATGGGATCGTGGACAACAGCAAAATCCACTTCCCTATAGTTGGCATCTCGTATTGCTCTAGCCCTCAACCGCATGTTGTAGTGAACGTAGACAAGGTCCCTCAACCTGTTTGCCCCAAGCTTGTTCCTTCTCTTTGAGTGTATCAGATTGAATGTGCTCCAATTTCTTTCACAACCCCCTGCAGATGTTGTTTGAGCAAGGAGACGAACAGCCACTTTTCTTAAATGGGGGGCACCCGTTCCATTCCAAACCCACCACTCACAAGGATCACCTGCCTCACGATCAGAAACCGCATTTGGATGTCCAAAACATCCAGTGCCTTCACGGAAATGGCGCAACTGCAAAAAAAAACATCATTTACGATATTTAGATGATGAAATCAAAGTGATGACTAATGAGTAATGACTAATGAGACATTAAGAATGTAAGTAATATAGTTATCTTATACCTCATCCAGTACTAGCAATCGCTCTTCTGGAGAGGTAATGAACTTGTTGGTGACTTCTCTCACTGCAGTCATTAGAGTCGGATTCAATCCAAGCGTTCGTGAGTATTGGAACCTCGGATTCAAATAGTAAGCTGTCACAAATATAAATAAGGAAATTAGAATGACATTTTAATAGGTAGACTATGAGTTAGACAAATAACTCAGAAGTTAGAAACTTAGAACATAATTGATTGAGATATATACCTGCTTTATGCAATGGATGCAAAAGCATATTTGTCCAACGAGACTCATAAATTCTGATGTATTGCTCATTGGACTTAGGAGCTGCTTCTTTGATGCGGTCCACCATTGAGGTCATTGCATCATATAAAAAAGGCATTGTTGCAGTTTTGTCACCATCTACCAGCCTCAATACCTTGACAATTGGTTCCATTATTCGCAACACCCTAGTAACCTTATCCCAAAAAGGTCTGCTGGCAATCAACTGCTCAATTCTACTGCCAACTGGGGTATTGTGCTCCTTCATGGAGGTCCACTCCACTCCATTGAAGAGCCTCCTAAGTCCATCCTTTTTGGACTTTAATGATTGTAAGGCAAGAAAGTTTGTTGCAAATCTAGTTGCACCTGTTCTAATCAAATCACCTCCACAATACTCACGTCGCCTCATTGCATTCAATAGAAAAGAATGGTTGTAGATGAATCCTGTGATCAACCTACCATCAATGATAACAGATTTAATGAATTCAATTGAGCCAATGTCCTTGAGAATGAGATCTATGCAGTGGGCAGCACATGGTGTCCAGTATATGGGATATTTCTTCATTAAACTGTCCCCGGCCTTCTTGAAGGCAGAACCATTATCAGTAACTATCTGCACCACATTTTCCACACCAACCTGCTTCATGTATGTCTTCATTAGTTTCTTTATGAACCTGTGGTTCCTGACCTCACCTGAAGCATCAACAGAGTCCAAAAAAATTGTGGATCCACGACAATGTGCAAGAAAGTTGATAATTTGTCTTCTGTTGCCACTAGTCCACCCGTCACACATAAGTGTGACACCATATTCAGCCCACATATTTTTTTGGCCTGAAATCCAGACTTGTAGATCCTTCTTCTCTAGGGGAAGATACTTGTTCATTAATTCATATGAAGTGGGGGCCTTGACGCCCCTCCCAGAATCCCCTATCACATCTACCATATGTTGCAGATACGGTTCAGTTGCAACATGTGCAGGTATACCATGAGCAAAGAAGAACTTACCCACTGCCTTGCCGACCTTATCTTTTGCACCAGTGAACATTGCTTTAATGCCTTTTTGCCTAGCTTCAGGCCTCCTAACCCCTGGCTCATCAACATGCCTCAATCTCGTACTAGCAGAACGGAAAAGTGTATCAATGCCACCTTTCTTCCTTTTTCCATGACCAGCTCTGTCTTCATCATCATCTACATCAACAACAGGAATACGTGCAGTACCACTGCCTCCACCTGCACCAGATGGCCCATACCTCCTTGTAATTCGATCTGCCTCCTCTCTTTCCCACTCATCTCTGCGGGAATCTCTAAGGGCACGCCTATACGCACGACGTGAATAAGTTGTGTCACAATCAGGAGGATATGCAATGTCATCATCTGATTCTGCAGAAGAACCTGTGCCCCTAACATTGAATAATGTATCTGTGTAACCCCTGTCAGCCTCCTTCATCTTTTGTTGTTTGTGTTTCTTTGCACCCATAATATTTCTAAAATCATCCCTAACACTTTGGGGACACCTTGTGCACATTGCCACATTTTTGTCACCGCCAGTAATGTGACGTTTGAATCTAGTAATCCCCCCTCCACCAATTGTCTTGTTGCAGTAATTGCAAACTATCTTTGCCCTATTGCCTTCAAGAGGCGTGCAGTGATTCCATGCAAAATCCATCACATTCTTAGCTCCACCAACATTACCGGCCCCAGAACCCTCACCATCGCTTGAAGACATCTTCTCAAAAGTCAAAAGTGGACACTGTCACACTGCAAAAAGACAAAGACAAATAAAAATTAGGTGTATGAAATCTATAACCCATTAAGTTGCAAGAAATTAATCTATTTTATGTATTATAGAATCAAACACAACACTTTTAGGCGTATAAATGTTAAATGTATTTATAGAATCAAACACAATATTTTTTAAGATTTTTATTAACAAGAAAAAAGGCTTAAATAAAAAATTTAAGTCTGAAATTAATTTTAAAATTATAAAATCTAATAATTATCTAGTATTAAGTCAAGTGATGTATTACAACTTTACTCATTCCATCTTACATAACACTAACGCATACATTTCTGTAGAAAAAACAAAAAAAAATGATTTTTTTTTATTTTCAGCATTTTAAATAAATAAAAAAACGAAAAATATAAATATTTTTACTATATTTTTGTTTGTATTTGTTCACATTGCTATTTGGTACAACTTCTTCTACTAAACCTAAGTTAGATACCTACTATTTCTAGTACTTATTGTATTATTACGAATTTAATATTAATTAGTGAAATTATATGATAATACTAATTAAAAGTAGTAGATCTAGTTATACATTAGTAGATCTACATATAATATTCATAGATCTAATGTTAAATAGCATTAATCCTAAGTTTTTTGAAGTAGATCTAAGATTTGGGTGTATTTAGAGATTTTTGGAGAGATTTTATGGTGAAAATAGATGGAAATAGATAGGAGATGGGTTGGAAATGATGAAGAATGCAAGAAATCAAGAAAACATACCTTGATTACAGCTGATTTGAGCTCCAACGAAGAAAATCACCCCAAATGTGTTTTTCTTTCACTCCAACAGCAGCAGCAGCAACGCACTCGCAAATGCCGGCATACCGGGGCGGTATACCGCCGATATCGCCAATAAGTGGGACATTTTACACTGAACCCCCTCCTTACCGCCGAAAACCGGTCGGTTTTACCGGTAAACCCACCGGTTTACCGAAATTTGCGGGAGCAGCGATAGAAATGCTTAAACCGATGCCAGGTTGGGTCGATATCGGTATACCGAGCGGTATACCGACGATATCGTCGGTATCTTCTTCCTTGATCTGGAGTAGACGATTAAAAGACCATGACTACGCCATCTTCTTTGGAGAGGAATGTGTGAGTGGTATAAGCGCAGTTAACACATCACACGTACTTAATGCGCCACAAACATAGAGACACAATGTCAATGTAGCAGTAGAGGTATCTATAAATCATTTGAGAAGTGTAGCCAATTGAACCGAAGCACAACATACCACATACATGCATAATGTGATACAAACATGAACTGGACGAAGTGCTGATGACTTCTATACTGGTTCCATAAATCTGACTGATGAATCTTGGGGGCTTGATAGGAATGAAGAGCACCAACAAGGAGAACCCAAGTAGATCAACAACGTTGTGCCATCTTGACGAAACAACATATGCAACTCGATGAAGGCACAACTTATTAGTATATATGCTTTATATTTATTGCATGCTTTAGACTTGTCTTGGTTTTTGCTATTCTTTTATCCCATATTGCCTAATCCTATTTCTCTCTTACTCTCTTATCCTATATAAGAGAGTGCCTTGTAATAGTTTTAGACGCATCAAATAAAAGGTTTTCTCATTCTATATGGTATCAGACGGTTATGATCCACCCTGAACTCTCCCCTCCCCATCCCTAATGCTTCCTAACCCCTTCTCACCCTAGCCCCCCTCCCCTGTCGTCGGGTCTGCCCCTGTCGTTCCCACTGCTGTTGCCCATCACCCTCACTTTCTTCCTCGCCGCCACCCCTCTGCTCTTTCTACTCCATCTCTCATCAAACACTCCCTCACTCCTTCCACCTGTCGCCGCCACTAACAACCTCCTCTTCTCCCTCCACTTCTGCCGCCAACAACCACCTTTCCATCGCCAACCTCCATCTCTCCAACTGTCTCTTCCCCTTGATCCTCTACACCACTTTCCAAAATAGCCCATTGAAGGCCTAAAAGGGCCACCTTTTTTCTGCCTACACCACATGGAGTAAATCTCACGCCATGGTGGCATGAATCCTCTTTCTTCTCTCTCTGCCGCCCCTATGTGGGTTTATCTGATCTTTAAAATCAAATCTGCTGTTTCTTAGTGTGTATTTCACACTACATCTTCTACCCTGTATCTAATGGTGACTGCAGATCCTCCTTGGTCTCTCTGTGTTACCACCGTGAAACTTGATGGATTAAACTATCATGTTTGATCCACATCTTTTGAGCTCTATGTTAAAGCCCAAGAGCTCTATTCCCATATCTCTTCTGCTTCTCCGACCCAACCTGACGCCTCGAATGGTGAAAATGCCAAGCAAGCCTACGCTCAATGGACCAAAGATGATTCAGGTGTCATGACGTGGATGGTGAACAATGCCGAACCAAACATCAGTCGGTCTCTCTTCCGCCTTTAGAATGCCAAAGCCATGTGAGATTAACTATCTCATGTGTACTCTCACCTACACAATCCGAAGAAAGTCTTTGAGATCTTCCAAAATATGGAGAAAAAGGAGTATTTCACTGATGGATCCGTCAAAGACTATTACAATCAGTGCTTGGCCTTCTGGGATGAATAGGAAGTCTATCATCCCCTCTCTTCTGACATCAAAAAAGTTTAGCGACAACACAATGATATACAATTAATTCAATTCTTGGCTGGACCGCCTCACTCTTTCTATGGTGTTGTAGACCAAATCTTATCTAGTAATCCCTTGCCTACTCTACAGGATGTTCTCAAGTGCGTTCAACGCCTTCCATCCATGTCTTCCCTACCTTCTGCTGATCACTTGGTTCTTGCGGTCCACTCCAATGATTCTGGTAGAGGCCGTGGATGTGGACACGGTCGCGGTCATGGGGTCGTGTTCCTAGCACTTCTGGACGTAGATCTGGATGAGGACAACCTCCTACTACCAACTGCTCAACAACTTTTGTGGGTTCACAAACCACATTTAAGACCGCTGTTGGGCAAAACATGGTGAACTTGCGAGGGTGAATCAGGTCACCTGTGATGCTTATTAGATACCTCTGCTACTGCCTCTAGTTCTATCCAACCCACGATTAAGTGGATCCACTTGGAGTTTGAGAAACTCTTTCAGGCTTGTCTGTCAACTCAACTGACTAATTAGACGGAGGTTCTTCTGCCTTACTTGTTTTTGCTACACCTTATGGTAAAAATAAATGAGTTATTGACTCATGTGCTTCTGCTCATATAAATGAATGTTCTGAACTATTTTCTGCTCTATCTAAAACCACTAGAGTTCCACTAATATGGGGGAAGGAACTCAGTCTATGATTCATGGCATTGCAACTATATCTCTTTCCTATAATCTATCGCTAAAATCTGTATTATATGTTATCTTTTAGACATATCTTAATAAATACTCAAAGGTATGTAACCCCTCTCCCTAGCCCATCTACCCCTATTTCTACTCCCTTTTAGACATATCTTAATAAATAATATGAAAATCCTTAATTTCTAAGTGACATTTCTCTTAAAATTCTCAAGATCTTGAAGTGAACATGTAAATCTAAGAAACAATAGTGTGAATTATGTATATCTATACTTATTTTGAAAATCTAATCAATATATTTCACATTTATACACGAAATGGCTACAAAAGCTTTTTTAATGGAAGTTTTTATATTTTTGTATTTTTCGCTTATGTAACCCTAAATATATTATAATAGTAGCCTTATACAAAATGTTAAGTGTAAGTTGTAACTTGTAACCCTAAATATTTATTATTATTATTCACTTATGTAACCCTAAATATATTATAATAATAGACTTATACAATAGATATATTAACCTACAATATTCTAACTTGTAAGTTGTATAAAGTCTAGTACTCTAGTTGTTTTAACTTGAAGTTTGCAAGTTTGTAACAGTCATATTCTATCAGACTTGACATTTCTGTTCATTTATGCACTCACTCATCAAGACATGGATCCCACCCTAACCTCTAAACATCTAAATTTATTATATAATCTAGTGTGTCTATGTTTAAACACTGTGTTTGCAAAATTTCATAACTTAATTCCTTCATTTTGTCATCGAAATTGACATTGAAATTCTGTTGAAATTCTGTAGCTTCCTTCACTTACAAATGTGGGAGACCCCCCACATATCCAATATGAAATATTATTGCATATTTGAGTAGATCTTGGCGTTTAGGTCGTCCTGGTAAATTTTCATGATTTAATTCGCTTATTTGGTCGTCGAAATCGTTAGGGCCGTAAATATCGAAATTTCTGCCTCTGGAATATTAAAAGATGGCTAATCGTTATATTAGATAGGAGAAACCCTGCTCCTATAAATAGGAGAACAGGGAAGTGTACAGGACATAAGGCAACCCAAATGGGCCAAAACACTTAGGCCCATATTACAAATTAATAATAAAACACTAACTAAATAACTCTCAACACTCCCCCTCAAGCTGAAGTTGGGAGGATCCCAAATCAGCTTGCAAATAGAGAGTTCGACAAAGAAACAGAATAAAACGATAAACCAAGCCCATACAAAAAATTTCTCCCCCTCAATTTTATAATTAAAGCACTCAAACACTCAAAAACTCATACACTCCCCCTCAAGTAGATACTCCAAGCAAGCAGGCTAGCAGAAGCTTTTCGATCATCTGGAGCAGAAATAAGCAACAACACAATCATCTGGAGCAAAAGATAAAATAGCTGATAGGCACCAAGGTCTTCATCAAAGTCGTCGTCGTAGTAGCCAGAGAGTGCTGGGTCACAGTGGCAGAGCCCATAGAGTGCTGGATCACAGTAGCAGTAGTAGTCAACGTGCGAAACAGGGCACGAACGAGCCAGATAATGCTGGAACACAGAAGTAGAGAGTCGACGTGCAAACAAGGCACAAACATGCCAGAGAGTGCTGGCGCACAGCAACAAAAGTCGACGACGTAGGCAGATAGAAGACCAGTGTACAAAGTAGCAAGCAAATAAATAACTTCAGTATGCAATATAGACGCTCAATGTAAAGTCACAACAAAAGTCTTCATCATCTTCCCTCTTTACACAATATCCATCACAATAGCAGACGTCAAAGTCCAGAGAGTGCTGGTCCACAGAGTCTAGAGAGTGCTGGTCCACAGTAGAAAGTCAACGTGCAAAATAGAGCACGGAAAACAGATAGTGCAAAAGCACAAAGCAACAGGTAAAATGTGCTAATCATAGCACAAGTAGTATCAATGACGTCCAAATATGTAACTTCATAGCAGCGTTCGAGGTAGATGATGAATAATCAATAATAGCAGTAGAAAATTTCATATAACAGTAACACAATCATGAACAAGCCACATAACAATAGACGGATCCACATAGAAGCAAAATGAACACCATATAGTAACAAAAGGATCCATATATCAGTAGTATAAGTGGCATGAAGATCCATGTAGCAGCATAACTGAATTCTTCTTCTTCTTTCTTCATCTCTCCTCCGTTTCTCCCCCTCACACCAACCACGGAGAAGATCAACGGTTGGGGTGGACAAACACAAGTTCCGCTGGATTTAGGAAATCAAACAAAAGAGTTGCAAGTGGTGTAAAACCTCACATAATCAAAATGTGGACCACGGTGTGCGGATTATCCGAGGCAGCCATCTTAGGAGCAATAGCATTCGAGCAGTAGCAGCGACAAATAAATGGTATTTGTAGCAACAGCAAAAAAGAAAAACACAGCAACGCAATTGCAGCAGTAGTAGAGGGCGTAAAGGCCAAACTATTCCAAACCAATAGCAGAAAAGAAGAGCATCTCAACGAGAAAAACATCAAAACTTCAAAAATGTGCAGCAGGACACGCTGCTACAGTACCAGCGGCAGCATAGAGGTTAGAAGATCAAACTCCAGCTCATTCCATAGAGATTTGATGGTTTGGCAGCTAAGGTAGGAGATGCTCAAGACATAGATGACCTAAATGGAGTAGGTCCTAAGGAGAGGCAACACCTTGGTAGGCCGTAATCGAGCCGGAGATCAAGAGCAGGGACAAACCTATACAGACGGCCAAAAAAAGATGCAAAACTTCTTCTCCAAGGCATGTGGAAGACTTCTCCCTATCCTAGAAGCCGCTAAGGCGTTGAGGAAGAGAAGGGGGGCACTGGAGGCTGGCAGAAACCATGAAGGAGAGGACTGGAAGCTCCCAAAATCCCGCCGTGCTACAGTAACGTACTGTAGCAGTACGCCAGATCTGAAGGAAAGGGCACCCAAAGCAGTAGAAAATGAAAGAAATGACATAGAGAAGCATGGGGCAACAATCTCCAGTCAAGTAGAAACAATAGGAGGAGCGTCAACAACAGAAAAAAGGAGAGGAAGGAGCAGCAGATGCCATGGATTGATGAGTGGACAAGGCCTGTGGGCGGCCAAGAAAGAAGGGGTGGCCGCCCGCCGGCTGTGGCTCTCTCTCTTTTCTCCCTTTTACTTGATGGCTAGGGTTTTGGATCTCTGCTCTGATACCATCTGGAATATTAAAAGACGGCTAATCATTATATTAGATAGGAGAAACCCTGCTCCTATAAATAGGAGAACATGGAAGCGTACAGGACATAAGGCAACCCAAATGGGCCAAAACACTTAGGTCCATATTACAAATTAATAATAAAACACTAACTAAATAATTCTCAACATATGGAATATTAAAAGACGGCTAATCGTTATATTAGATAGGAGAAACCCTGCTCCTATAAATAGGAGAACATGGAAGCGTACAGGACATAAGGCAACCCAAATGGGCCAAAACACTTAGGCCCATATTACAAATTAATAATAAAACACTAACTAAATAACTCTCAACACTGCCGAAATTTCAGAAAATTTCTGTTTCCGGGCCATCAGACATGACATCGAAATCATACATTTAATTCTATGGTTGGGAGTAGCCATCAAATCCTAACCATGTAATCTTTCTCCTTATGTTTAATACATATACTCTTGCAAGTTTTGTTTTCATACTCCTACTTTATTGCATCACTTGTTTGATTAGCTACCTTCTTGCGATGTTAGATCTGAACAATTTCAAAAGAACGAGTTCACGAAGATCTAGAGCACAAATTAGTGAGGAACCACAAGAGTGGGAAATCATTATAGCTGTTAGAAAATAGAAGCTATTTATGTTGTCTTTTCTTATTTGCCTTCTTTATTGGGTCTAATACACAAATGTTCTCTTCCAATATAATAAAGGCTAACCTGCTACAACACGGTATCTCTTTGACCCAATACTTTCACATGGTATCAAAGCAAGCCCTAGGGAGTAAACCCTAATCGGAAACCTTGCTTCCCTCTCTCCATCTCCTCTCCACGTTAGCCATTGCCACCTCTCTCTCCCACTACTGGCAACCGTCAGCTTCAATACTCGCCGTGCGCCGCCGACCTCTCTGTCTCCTTCATCTCCGCTACGACATGGTGGCTGCTTGAAGGAGAGGAGGATGCCACTCGTTCTATTCCATCGAGAGGAGGAGAAATAGCCTCCTCCCTATTTCTCTTCCTCTCCACATAGTCCTCGTACATGGATGAGTGCCTAGGCTTTCAGGGGCTAATGATGCGTCTGATTTGCATTATCTATTGACATAGGCGACAATGCCAATTTCCGTCACTCCCCAGTGCGTCTTCTTGGAGTTAGCTTTCCCCTCAGTGCGTCTTCTTGGAGTTATCTTTCCCCTCAGTGCGTCTTACCATGGTTATCTTTCCCTTTGATGTCGCCAATTCCCTTCCAGATTTGCTGCAGAATCGCCTGACATGGTGTGTCATCTGGCTTACACGGAGTATTGGCGGAAACCTATTTTTTACACCTTAAGCATATTACATGGCGTGCTGATTTTTTGACACGGCGTGTGAGTGGAAGTCTGTTTCACGCCTCAGATGTCTTACACTACATGTCAGACCCCCCTACCCCCCGTGAGAGGAGAAGCGACTCTTTCGGGTAGGAAGCAAGCATACCATAATTGGTCTACATCTTTTGATTTGTATGTCAAGACTCAAGGTCGATACTCTCATCTTATTATTGTTGTCCAATCTACTTCTGCTAAGACTGTTAATGAGAAGACCAAGCATGCGTATAATCTATGGTTTAAGGACGACTTAGACGTTATGACTTGGATGATGAATAGTTTAGAACAAAAAAGTCAATCTCATCTTATTTCGAGCTGCCAAGGCCATGGACGACTAGCTTTCTCACCTCTGTTCTCATCAATAGAAACCCAAGAAAGCGTTTGAGATTTGTAAAAGTCTAGCTACAAGGGAATTCTCTACTGATCATTCTGTTGGGGATTATTATGACCAGTGCTGTGCACTTTCAGATGAGTTTGAGGTCTACCATCCCCTTTCTGCTGACATCACTAAAGTTGAATGACAACGCCATGAATTACAACTTGTGCAATTCTTGCTGGGCTTCTTGCTTCTTTTTATGACGTGGTTGATCAAATCTTGTCTTGTGATTCCCTACCTAAAATTCGTGATGTTCAAAAGAGAGTTCGAAGCCTCCTCTCTATTTCTTCTTCACCCGCTGCTTCATCTGAGGCACCGACCCTGACAATTTGTTGTGGCGAATCTAGTCGTGGTAGGGGCCATAGATGTTGTAGAGGATGTCGTCGCTCTAATGGGACATCTGGACCTGGATGTGGCCAACCTCCTTTTAGATGTGGTCAACATTCTACTAGACCTAGCAACAATCACCCACCTAGATCAAGACATTGTAACTTCTACGGTCACAATTACCAAATTGAAGATCCCTGTTGTGCCAAACATGGAGAACCCACATGGTTTTATCATGCCTCTACTGATAGATTCCACATTCCTCGCTTCCTTAGCCCCCTATTATAAAAACTAATGGGTCATCAACTCTGGTGCTTCTACTCATAATTCTGGGAACCTGTACTCTTTTTTGATATGACTGCCATCTCCACCATTCCTCCTATCTCATAGTGGACGACACTCAAATCTCCGGTGCATGGTGTTGGAAATATTAGCATGTCCAATTTGTTTCGCTCAAATATGTCTTATATTTTTCCTACTTTCCTCTCAATATGCTTTTAGTTAGCTAAACTATAAAACAACTTTAATGCTCAATTAATATAGACCTGATGGGCGTGTCTTTCCGGATCTCAACATGAGGATGAGGTTTAGTTCGGGCCACGAGGGACCAAACAACTTATATTATCTTGACTCTCCATAAGCTGCTACTCTGCTATCTTCATTCATATGCGGGCTTCAGTGGCACTATTGGCTTGGTTATCCATCTGCTTCTAAGCTCAAGCATTTGATTCTATTTGTATCTCGAACTGTGTTTCATTGTGAAGCATGTCAAATTGGCAAACACACAAGATGTGTCTTTCCTCAGAAAATGAATATTTTTTCAAGATCTGTGTTTGATATTATGCATGTTGATATATGAGGGCCGTGTTTTGTGACTAATGTGACAAGATTCCCTTACTTTATGACTTTCATTGGTGGCTTTTCTTGGGCTACTTGGTTATTTTTCTTATAAACATGGTACACATTCTAGATACCATTACTGTTTTCTTTGTTAGAATTAAAAGCCAATTCAATAAGCCCATAAAAAGCTTTCTGATGCTCTCAAATTGATGCAACACTGTCAGTGTTTTTTTGTAAAAATCTGGGTACCATTCATCAAATGTTATGTTCCTACATACCTCAACAAAGTGATATTGCCGAAAGGAAGAATCGTCATCTTATCAGAAGTCGCTCGGAAGATTTTGTTTCATTACCATGTTCCTAGGATTTTTTTGGCTGATGTAGTTTCTACTACTTGCTTTCTGATAAATCGAGTGCCCTCCTTTGTTTGTAGTTTCTACTGCTTGCTTTTTCTGAAAAATGGAATGCCCTCCTTTGTTTTGGGTAACTAAGTCCCGTACACTATTTTGTACCCTGAGGCTTTTTTTTTCCAGTTCCTCCTAGAATTTGTGGAAGCACCTGCTTTGCCCGAAATCTTCAGTTTGGATTAATAAAACTTGATCCATGGTCTACAAACTGTATCTTCTTGGGGTACTCCGAAACTCAGAAATGATACACATGCTATGACCCGACTACTAAGAAATGGTTTCTAAGTGTGATGTAGTATTTTTTGAAGATACACTGTACTTCTTTGAAATAGTTCAACTATATCTATGGGTTTGCTAGTTGATACCTCGCTTCCTGTGATTATTTAGCCGGATTCACAAGAACCTTCTTCTGTTCTTTTCATGGTTTATCAAAGGCATCGCAAGACTGCAACTCCCTCTATTGCCCCTCCCTTAACCAATCCTCCATCTTCGTCGGTAGATCAAGAAACCAATCATGTAACTTTTGACTTGGATCTTCCTATTGGCTTGCAAAAAGGAGTGCGCTCTTGTACTTTACATCATATTAACAATTTTTGTTCTAATGCTAATCTTGCACTAGTTTTACCATTGTCACTGCTGCGCTATCCATAGTTTTTGTCCTTAAAACTGATGGTGAAGCCTTCAAACATCCTGCTTGGCGCCATGCCATGAAGGTGCAATGAGTGCTCTTCTGACTCAACATGCATGGGATCTGGTGGAACCTCCTACCCATGTCTAAATGCTGATGGATTGGTACCTTCAAATGTCGTCCAGATGGCAAAATTGAAGGCCTCAAGCTCACCTGATTGCTAAAGGCTATACACAGACCTATGGAGTAGACTACTTTGAGACTTTTTCTCCTGTTGCTCATCTTCATTCAGTGCTTGTGCTTATTTCTGTTGTTGTCAATAATTGTAGGCCCCTATTTCGATTACATGTCAAAAGTGTTTTTTTGTACGAAGATCTGCATGAGGAGGCGTATATGGAGCAACCTCTTAGTTTTGTTTCTTAGGGGGAGTGTTCCAAGATTTTTCGACTAAGAAAAGCAATCTATAGTTTGAATCAAAGCCCACGAGCATGGTTTGGTAAATGAAGTTAGATTCTTGCTAAGTTTGACTTTAAACACTCTCATTCTAACCATTCAGTGTTTGTAAAAACAATTAATGCTAGGCTAGTAATTTGATTGTATATATGGATGATATCATCCTCTCGGATAGTGATCATTAGGGCATTCAAGCTTCCAAGGAATATCTGGGCAAACATTTCATAACTAAAGACCTAGGTAAACTACGCTATGTTTGGGAATTGAAGTATCACATTTCTCCTCTAGAGTTTGTCTATCCTAATGCAAGTATATTCTTGATCGATTGTAGGAAACTGGGAAAGCTGGGTGCCAAGCTGGTTAGCACTTCTCTTGATCCCAACACAAATTGGGATGATGACTCTTTTCCTCCATAACTTGATAACAAACAGTTACTAGTTGGTAAACTCATTTAATTAACTTTTACAAGAGCGGATATTTGATTTACAGTTGAACGTGCCAGTAGGTATCTAGATAAACATCAACAATGTCACTGGGATGTCGTCTGCCATATTTGCAAATACTTAAGCGACTCTCTCGGAAAAGGTCTTCTATATAAGAAAGATGGGCACTACAAGATTACTAGGTATTCTGATTCTGACAGCAGATTTGATCGCATATCTAGCTCAAGTTACTGCACCTTTGTTGGCGGTAATCCTGTTACCTGGAGAAGTAAAAACAAAATGTTGTGGCATGCTACTGCTGAAGTCGAGTATCGAGCTATGACACATAATAGTATATTAATGTGGGTTCAAGTTCTATTGAGAGAATTTGGCATCTGTGATTCAGAACCCATCCAGATAAGCTTCTATCTTCATTGCAAGCAATTCCACATTCTATGAGCGTACCAAACATATTGAAGTGGACTGCCACTTTGTTAGGGAGTCTTATTATGTCCAAACACATATCCACTCCATACATCAAGATTGAGTATCAACTTGCTGACATTATCACGAAACCTCTACCGAATACAAGATTCCTCTCTATGGTGGGCAAGCTAGGCATGCAAGATATTTACTGTCCAACTTGAGGGGGAGTGCTAAAATATTTAGTATTTTGTTATTACTTTGTGTTTTTATCGTCTTGTCTTTTATCTCATTAGTGGATTATGTAATAGTTGTCCTCTCTATCCTATACAAGGAGACGGTCTTTGCTTGTTTTTAATCATCTATATATAAACCTCTTTTATAATTCACAGTAGGAATCTCAACCTATATGGGTTTTGAAAAAAGATTGTTACCCAAAAGTCGAAATTTTGGCAGCATTTCAACGCTTTTTTTGTTAAAAAATTTAGTGTACCAAAATCAAAGGCTCATGTAAGCTTGATGGACTTTAGGTTTTGAAAAATGGTCGCAAAAAGGATGAAATGTTTGAACGTATTTGGGTTTTCATAATAAGTCAAAATTTTGGAACCATTTTGATGCCATTTTGGGTCATGAAAATTTTGGTTTATTGAAATGAAAGCCTTTATCTAGGTTTGATGTATTTTAGATTTTGAAAAATGGTTGCACCAAATGGTGAAGTGTTTGGAATTTTGACCCTATTTGCGCTTTGAAAAAGTACGAAAAAGTTGAGATTTAGACGCTGTTATGGGTTTTGAAAAAAAAACGATTCAAGAATATTTGAAGCTTATGTAGGATTGATTTAGTTGGGACTGAGGCTTAGATGATGATGATGATGATGATGATGATGATGATGATGTAGGATTGATGTACTTTGGGTTTTCTTTGAAAGTAATTGCACCAAATGGAAGAAAGTTGGAATTTCAACCCTGTATGGTTTATTCTTTTTATTACACAAAGTTTAAACATTGAAAATATTTTGATGCTATTTCGGGTTTTCAAAATTTTAGTTTATTAGAATCAAAACATTATATAGGTTTGATGTACTTTGGCTTTTGGAAAAATGATCGCACCGTGCGAGAGACACGTACAAATGACAAAACCTACATGGGTAAATGGGAAATACCAATCGTAAAAGTTACAACAATATGCAATTAATTTGTGATAAAGGTTTATAAACACGGAAGAAACCAATGACCTCATAAGTTGACAGCTACATGTTATGCTATAGTTTGATTTCCTCTATTGTGTTCCGTATGTATATAATAGAAGACCCACAGGAACAAAGTGTCATTTTAACTTGCATTCAAGTTGTCACTCTTTGTAAGGCTACTTAATAAAATCTATTTTGTTTCTTATTTTAAATGTCTACTTTGATAGTTACACCTATCCATTTTCATAAAATACCTTTTCTCATTTAGTTATTTTTATTTCATAAAGGTTGTCAATGACGGTGATATGAACCTATGGAGAGAATTAGGAATCAATTCATGGCCAACATTTGCTATTGTGGGCCCTAATGGAAAGCTTATAGGACAAATATCAGGTGAAGGTCATCGACAGGTAAATTGTTGTTTAATTTTACAATGTCCTTTTGCAAATGTTCATATGGTAAACTTCTTTTAAGGAGCAAACGAAACATTACTCGATGTTTAACGTATACATGGAAGGATATAATTGTGATATGATGTGCCACAACAACGTGATGCTCATTGTAGTGTTAGGTTTGATTCTTTTACCAACCCGTGCAAGTTGTGGATAAAGAATATGATTGTGGACTTGTGCCTAAACAATATGTATGTGGCGAATGACCCAATAACCCAAAATTCTAATTATATCTAGTAGGAGGTAGATCTTGTTCTGACATTGGTTATAAGGTGAGACAATTCTATTTGTTACTAAGAAAGAGTAGCTATCATTTGACTTGTAAACTTTTTTGACGACAATTAGTTATTGTCTATCTATCAAGCCTTTCTCATACAAAAGGAATGTCTAAATGCAAAATTTTGTAAAATTGTTTCGCCAAAAATATAAAAAATGATACAAGTTTCCGCCAAAACCCCTCAATTTTCCCATAATCCAAGAATACCCCTTGCTTTTTACTTAATCTCAAAGATCCCCTGTCGTTACTTTCTACCTAACGACCACTGGACGCCCATCTCACATTTTATCTCTCTATCAATACATGTTATTGATATTAGCAATTTATTTTTAAAAGCATTGATTTTTTTTAATTTCATACCAAAACAACTATACAAATATATGATATCTTAAAAAGTTGATCTTCACTTTAAGTGTACTTTTTCTTATTGCACTTCTAGGTACAATTGCCAAAATTTCGCCCGGACGGTTCTCAGTCAGGAAAAGCTGACTGAATTTTCCGGGGGTTACACTTGCAATCATGGAACATGACTTTGACTTCGAGTTGACTTCGATAAGTGTGGAAGTGGAAGTTTGTAGAAACTTCGAGAATATTTATAACAAAGAGTTAAGCTAAATATAGTGATTTCATCATGAAAATTGATAGATTTCATCAAATCTAGCTTAAAAACAAAATATATGTTTATATGTAGCCATCATACAGGTTTACATATGTAGAAACACACAGTCACATGCAAATGTACAAGACATGCATGCAAGTGCAAGTTTGTGGAAAATCTAAGGAGACTTTGAGGAAATTGTGGACTAACACTTCGACACAAAATAACCTAAAAGATAGTGAGATTGTGAGGGAATTTGGCATAAAACATCAAATTTGGTAAACACATACTCCATCTATAATCTTCTATATGAAATGTATAGAACATAAATATGTTCTATATATGTAGTTTTCTGTATCCACAGAAATCCCAATTGGATCATATTCTAGAATTAAAAAGTTTATTTCCAAATACTTCAATTTGTGAAGAGGGGGAAAGTGAGAGAGGTGATATGGTATTTGGTCTACACCAAAATTTTCAAAACTTGTGGAAATCTAGTACAGGAATAAATTTATCATTCCTCTCTAGTTACAAACCAAGGAAATGGTTATCTCAACGTCAAAATTAGTTTCCTACAAGTTTCTTAATGCCTTCACTATGTGTGCAACAATAATAACTACAAAGATCATCGAGAAGGTGGGAGGTTTTGAGCTCGCTGGGTCGATTCCATCACCAACTAGGTTGAATTCATTGACACATGTCAACAAGTAGGAAACCAATGGGGAATGGAAGTTTTCCATGTTTCGACATCGAGATGCGTAGACATATGTAACATCGATGATATATCACCAGATGTCGAGGATGTTTAGTATCATGCTCGCAACAATGTTTAGATACAAAGACACTAGATTATATAATAAATTTATATGTTCAGATGTTCGGGTGGGCCATTAGCATGGACAATTGTCGGAGGCTACCGTGCTCGACACATGTGGAACATGGACACGGTCCAAATGCGTCCATGTCCCACTTTTTTTTATTAGGAGTTGGACTAAGCCCAGACATGATTTGGACACAAAATCGGACACAACTTGGACAGAGCCATGACATGGCCCAATATTGAGAAGGAAAAACACCTCCATCATTGTATTCACCTTTTCTACAAATAACAACACACCTCTCTCTTCTTTCTTTGTTGTTAACCATCACTACCACCACCTTTTTTTAAACGTTCAAAATTAAATATGCAAAATATTTTATTTTGAGTTCATTCATTGTGGTTGTTAATGTCTTTATTTACTGTTCTGTTAATTTCCTTTTCTATTTGGACCTACATGTAATTGTTCCACTAATATATATATATATATATGAGGGTACACACATTGTGTAACCCTATGCTTCCCAAATCTGTTTTGTTTCATGGTACCAGAGCGGTTTTGATCCGGGCGCCGCCCCTCTCTCTTCCCCTCCCTCCCTCACCCGAGGCCGCCGTCCCCCCCGCCCAGCCCCGGCCGCCGGTCAACTGCTGCCGCAGCGTAGGGCGCCGTCGCAGCGTAGGGCGCCGCCGCCCTGGTGCAGCCGGTGGCCGTTGTTGATCCGGTCTCTCCTGGCGTGATCTCCTACTTGCACGACTTTGGGGAGTTCTCTCGGATCTGTTTTACTTCTTGCCCGTGTAGGCCTTTGAGCCGCCGGGTCTTCTGCTGCGCCGCGGCGTAGCCCGTATGTAACTGGTCCGTCCAGTTTTTCAATTGTGCCTACTGCCGCCTAGCTGAGGAACTAGGCGGTTGTATTCTGTATGTGCCTGCTTTTTCTTCTCTCTTTCGGTGATTGGTGCTCTGCCTGTCATGACATCTTCTAATGAGGATCTGCGTCGCCAGGTTACGACAGTTAAACTGGATGGGAGAAACTACCAGCACTGGGTTTGTTCTATGCAGATCTATGTTAAATCTCAAGGGAAACTGTCACATTTGACACGAGATCCACCTCCTGTACCCGCTGCCACCGCCGACTCCAAGGATGTCAAAGCATATAATGACTGGGTTAAAGATGATTCTACTGTTATGACTTGGATTTTGAATAACAGTGAGATAAAAATTAGTGTCACCTTATTATACCTGCAGATAGCCAAGCAGATGTGGGATCGGCTTGCTAGTACATACTCTCACAGCCAGAATCCGAAGAAAGTCTTTGATATCAACAAGCAACTCAGTCGTCTCCACTTCTCGGGATCTAAAAAAATTGAATATTTTTCTGCCTTCAAGGGACTTTGGGGGGAATTGGAGGCCTACCATCCCTTGTCTACTGACTTGGCTACCATGCAACGTCAACGCCAGAAGTTGCAAGTAGTCCAGTTCCTGTGTGGCTTACCTGACTCATATGCTGGGGTTGTAGATCAGATTCTGGCCAGTGATCAACTACCTACTCTACAGAGTGCTTTTCAGCGTCTACAACGCCTGTCGTCATCTTCTTCTGAGTCATCTTCTGATACTGGAGATACTACTGCTCTTGCTGCCATGTCTGGCCGTGGACGTGGTCGTACTCATGAAACTCGTCCTCCTCTCGGTGCTGGGAGGGGGAGGAGTTCTTCTGGACATGGAGCACCTTCTGGTCCTCCTAATGCTGCACACCCTCAGACTGGTCAATGGTTCTGCAGCTTCTGTGGCTGGTTTAATCATGTTGAAGAAAAATGCTGGGAGAAATATGGAAAGCCTGCCTGGGCTAATGCAGCTTCTGATACCCATGCTACCATTGAGGTAGTGTCTCAGCCTACTGCCCCTGATGCATCCAGTTCTACTACTGCCGACTTCATCCGTGCTGAGGTGGAGCGTCTACTGCTCGAGCGTACTGGGTCATCCTATGGAGCTGCTTCTGGAGCTCATGCTGCTACATATTCTGGTTGTGATTATGCTTTCATCAGTGCCCCCTCGCCTAGTACTGGTAATAAAAAATGGGTGATTGATTCGGGTGCATCGTCTCATATATCTGGAAATCGGTCCTTGTTTAAAACCTTATCTAAACCGGTTTCTAATTCTTCTGTTATGCTGGCTGATGGCTCCAAGACTTTTGTAGCAGGGGTTGGAGACATAATTTCTCAATTTTTGTTAAAATCTTCCTCTATGTGCCTCGATTTTCGCTGAACTTATTATCTGTTAGCAAAATTGTGCGTAGCCTGAACTGCAGTCTCACATTCATTCCTGGTACTTGTACTTTTCAGGACCTTCGCTTGAGGATGAAGATTGGTGGGGGGCATGAAGGACCTGATGGCCTATGCTATCTCGATGAATTAAAAAAGATTGACTTGGCGCTATCTTCTGCTCTATCTTCATCAGTTTCAGCTCTGCAGTGGCACTACAGAGTAGGACATCCATCTTCTGAAAAATTAAAGCATGTTATCTCAGGTGTAGGGACACAGTTTTCAGTGCCAGTCATGTTAGTTAGGGAAACAGTCTGGAACTGTATTTCCTAAAAGGTCCCAGATTAGCAGTAAAAACATTTTTGATATTGTTCATTCAGATGTATGGGGTCCGTGTCATGTGCCAAGTTTGTTTGGCAATAAATACTTTATTCTGTTTATTGATGATTTCTCTCGTGCAACCTGGTTGTTTATGTTGAAAAATCGGTCTCAAGTGCTATCTACAATAAAGTTTTTTTTGCTGAAATAAAAACCCAATATTCTGTGCCTATTAAAATTCTGAGAACCGATAATGGTTTTGAGTTTGTTCAGAAAGAAGTTGAATTGTTTTGTCGATCTGTGGGTACTATTAATCAGACATCTTGTGCTTATACACCTCAACAAAATGGAGTTGCCTAAAGAAAAAATAGGCATTTACTTGAGGTTGCTAGAACCATAATGTTGCATTCTAATGTACCTAAACATTTTTGGCCAGAAGCTATCCTGACTGCCTGTTTTTTGATTAATAGAACGGCGTCGTCTGTTATTGGCAATAAGATACATGTTCAGGTTCTCCAGGTAAAGGTGTTGTGATTATATCAGACACTTCACCTCTGACACTTCACCTGCTGAAACTACTACTCCACTTATTGTGTATAAACGCAGGAACAGGTCCCAAAGTACTCAAGACCCCCCATGCAGCACCAATCTTTTCCTCAAGAAGGTCCCACTCCTGCTGAGGTACAATCTGACTTAGATCTGCCTATTGCTCTCAGAAAAGACACTCGTTCCTGTACTTCTCATAATATTGCTAATCATGTTTCTACTGCACATCTAAGTGTTCATGCTAGTAACTTTGTGGCTGCTCTACCTGCTATTGCTGTTCCTAAGACTGTCCATGATGCCTTACAAAGCTCATCCTGGATGACTGCCATGAAAGAAGAGATGACTGCTCTTACTGACAGAGGAACTTGGGAGCTGGTGGATCCACCTCCTGAGTGCAAACCTGTTGACTGCAGATGGGTCTATGCTGTCAAGTATCAACCTGATGGAACGGTGGAACGTCTGAAGGCACGACTGGTTGTAAAAGGGTATACTCAAACTTATGGAATTGACTATTTTGAGACGTTTTCGCCCGTTGCCAGACTTAATTCTGTCAGAATTCTTCTTTCTGTTGCTATTAACCTTAATTGGCCTCTTATTCAACTGGATGTTAAAAATGCCTTCCTGTATGGGGATCTTCAAGAAGAGGTTTATATGGAGCAACCTCCTGGGTTTGTTGCTCAGGGGGAGCCACATAAAGTTTGCAGGTTAAAAAAATCTATTTATGGACTCAAGCAGAGTCCTCGGGCATGGTTTGATAAGCTGAGTAAAATCCTGACTGCTTTTGGTTTTCTGTGGTCACAGGTTGATCATTCTGTCTTTACAAAAAAGACTTCTTCTGGTATTGTCATTCTGATTGTTTATGTTGATGATATTGTTCTATCTGGTAGCAATTATTCTGAGATTCAGGCCACTAAAGAACACTTGTGCAAACATTTTGCTACTAAAGATCTGGGGAGACTACAATATTTTCTGGGCATTGAGGTGTCTAGGACATCTTATTCTCTTGTATTATCTCAGAGGAAGTATGTTCTTGACCTGTTACAGGAGATTGGGATGCTTGGTCCTCTGGATCCCAATATTAATTGGGATGATGATTCTTCTCCTATGTTCACAGACAGTAAAAAAATATAGAAGACTGATTGGTAAGATGATCTATCTGATTGTTACTAGGGTTCATATTTCTACTGCAGTTGGTCTTCTTAGCAGATACCTGGATAAGCCTTGACAGTGTCATTGTAATGCCCTCTGTAATATTCTGAGATATCTTAAGAACTCACCTGGCAAAGGCCTCTACTATAGAAAGCATGGACACTGTTCTCTGGAAGGCTACTCTGATTCTGATTATGCAGGAAGTAAGATTGACAGGAAATCTACTTCAGGCTACTGTACTTATGTTAGAGGTAATCTGGTCACTTGGAGAAGTAAAAAGCAAAATGTTGTTGCCAGATCTAGTGCTGAAGTTGAATACAGGGCGATGGCCCACACCGCTTGTGAGCTCCTATGGGTACAATCTCTTCTGAAAGACTTCGGGGTTGAATCTTCTGCTGCTATACCTATGCACTGTGATAATAAAGCTGCTGTCTTCATTGCTAATAATCCTGTATATCATGAGCGCACAAAGCATATTGAAGTCGATTGTCATTTCATTCGAGAGACTATCTTATCTGGCAAGATTTGCACTCCTTTCACTCGCTCAGAAGACCAGGTTGCTGATATGTTTACCAAGTTGCTGGCCAAGAAGCATTTCAACTCGCTTGTGGACAAGTTGGGCATGATTGATATCTATTCTCCAACTTGAGGGGGAGTGTTAATATATGTCTTTATTTACTTTTCTGTTAATTTCCTTTTCTATTTGGACCTACATGTAATTGTTCCACTAATATATATATGAGGGTACACACATTGTGTAACCCTACGCTTCCTAAATCTGTTTTGTCTCAGTGGTATTTTACTCATATTGTTATGTTTCATTAAATTTTCTATAGGGTTGACTTTTTGTGATTACAATATGGGTTTGTTTAATAGTATGTCTTTGATGGTATGATTTCATGTATGCAATGTGTGTTTGAATATAAATATGAAATTGGATATAACATGATTGAGATGATCTTTGTGTTTGGATGTGCTTGTTCTTTTTTATCTTTATACATGAAAATTATATACATGTATGTTTTTTCCCCGTGTCCGATGCCGTGACCGTATCCTATATTTTCAAGATTGCCGTGTCCCGTGTTTGTGTTCGTGTCCGTGTCCGTATCCGTGTCCGTGTCCGTGTCTGTGTCCATGCTTCCTAGGCTCCATGTCTTGTTGAGTGAGTGCACAAATGAACTAAACTATCGAGTCAGATAGTTTGTTACAAATTTACAAACCTGCTAGTTACAACTTAGATCTTAAAACATACAATTGGAAGTCACAAACTTAGAAATTACAATTTACATAACTTGTGTTACTAACCTGTAACTACTAATTTAGTTAAGTAGTAATTAGTAAGTACTAAGTAGTACTAATTGGTACTAACTAGCAACTAGCAATGTATTAGAAAGCGGGAAGCGGGAGGCGTGCAGACAACACCTTGTAACTGATAAAGCGGTAGACGGGCGATTTTTGAAAAAGTGGGTGCCTAAATTTTATATATTTTTATACAAAATCATGTATGTGTATACAAAAAATTATATTTCTCAGGAAGTTTTATACATATCTATTCAGCAAATCAGTAATTAACTAAGTATTAATCAATACCTTACTACTAATCAATATTTCTAATAACTAAAATCAGCAAGCATATCAGTAATTGTGAATAACAAACTATGAATTATTGATTTAAAGTAATCACTAAAGTAATACTAACCAATAGTACCAATCATTAATCACCGAAATCAGCAAGGAAATCAGTAAAACTAATCATGCATTAAAAGTATAATAGAGTAATATGATATTTACTTAGATACCGTACAACAGTACCCTATTTATTACAGCTTGCACACAAAATATGCATTCAAAACTAGGACTAGGTATATCATAGAACATTCAAATGTATACAAGTTTCATATGTTGTAGTCAACACTACTTGGACCATGTAATTAATTGATGTTGTGAAGCAATCTGCATCCTGGTCGATATTATCGACACTCTGTCGATAGTATCAAGATCAGTTCAGGGATAAGTTGAAGCAATCGACATCCTGGTCGATACTATCGACACTCATGTCGATGGTATCGACACCGGCTCAGGGTCAAGATGATGTTCTGTCGATACCATCGACATTCATGTCAATGGTATCGACACCGGCGCAGCGGCGACTCGTCAATCCAGCGGAGGTTCTGTTTTCTTCATAATATTTATTTTTTATTTCTTTTCTCTCTTTGTACCTCATGTACTTACCCTAATATATAAATACAAGTGAGTAGGCTCAAGCCCTTCTCACGTTTGTTGCGTCTTGCAGCCGACATTTGATCGGTGTTCTTGTCGTCTTCTCCTCTTCATTTCTTCTCACATGGTATCAGAGCAGAGATCGATCTAGGGCTTCTCCTTCCTCTCACCGGAAGATCTCTCCCTCTCCGGCGGTCGGCTGCTTCCCACCCGTCGACTTGGCGTAATCCACTGGCTGTGTAGAACCACCGTCAGCTACTCTGGGTCTGCGGTAGATATCCAACTCTACCGTAGCCTGCATCACAAAGCGTTTGGGGATCTCCGGGTGATCCAACGATCATCTAAAAACACAACCGGAGGACTAGTTTCGTCTCAGCCATCATCCTAGTCACACCTCCATGTGTGATTAGGAAGATCATTTGGAGGCTGTGAATGCGTCAGTAACACATTTCTCCTTGTTTTTCTTCTGTGTGTGACGTGTATCTCTCCGTCACCACAATCTGTTTGATGTGTATCAATTCGTCACATATTCCGTTCTACAATGGAGGATATCAAGACACCTACGATCTACAACGAAGTGTCACCTATCGCCTCCATTAAGCTCAACGGGAAAAATTATCTTCTATGGATGAATGCCATCCACACCGTCTTGGAGGCTCGTGACAGAGCAAGGCATGTTGACTCGGGTCCCAAGGCATCTACTGACGAAGGGTATGCTGAATGGAAGCGTCACGACAGTCTTGTGAAGACCTGGCTGTGGAATAGTATGGAACCTGCGATCGCCGCAAGGTTCATGTTCTACTCTACGACCAAGGAAATATGGGACGCAGTGAAGCAACATTGTTCTCAAGAGAAGAATGCTCTCCGTCAGTTTATGATCTATGATCGTCTGTTTGCTGTGAAACAGGGTGACCGATTTCTTGAGGAGTATTTTGGGGCGGTTCAGGCTCTTGCTCAAGAGCTAAGTTATTACCATCCTGTGGTTGTTGCTGAACAGATAAAGGATAGAGATGATCTTGTTACAGCCAAATTCTTATCTGGGCTCGACTCGGCTTGTAGCTCCGCTCGGAGCGTTATTCTGGCTACTGATAAACTACCTAGTCTTGTGGAGGCTTATTCAAGGATCCAACAATCTTTATTTGAGTCTGCTTCCTTTGTTTCTGATATATCTTCTGGAGAATCTCATGCTTCTGTTGCTGCTGCGGTACGAGGAGGACGACCCGGTATGGGCAGAGTGCGTGGGACACGTCCTAAGTGTACCTTTTGTGACAAATCGGGACATACAGTGGAGAAGTGTTGGAAGAAACATGGGAGACCTAGTGCACCACCTGTGGGAGCAGCACATTGTGCCACCACCACAGGATCCTCATCCTCTACAACTGTGGGTACTACCTCTGGCACCGACATCACTCTTACCCAATAGGAATATGATCGGTTCATTCAGGCGACACAACACATGAGTATGGGGTCATCATCATCATCTTCATCGACAAATCTGGCATCTACTGCTGGTAATCAGGCTACATCTCTCATAGCATCTGGCTCATCCTCATCTTAGGTGGTTGACTCTGGCGCCTCACAGCATATAACTGGTATGAGGAGATTGCTCCACACTATTGACTCATCTATTCCTCATCAATCTGTTACACTGGCAGATGGTTCAGTGAAGAGAGTGTTAGCTAGTGGATCTGTCTCCCTAACACCCAAGATTGATCTTAAATCTGTTCACTTTGTGCCTGAATTTCCTTTTAATCTTCTTTCTGTTGCCAAATTGATTGACACTCTAAAATGTTGGGTAATATTTAGACATTCTTGTTTCATATTACAGGATCTCAAGAGTATGAAGACGATTGGTGGGGGGCCTAGGAAAGGTGATCTCTACCTTTTCAACGGTGACAGTCTGCCTCGCCAAATTCCTTCTCCTGCTCCATCCATCTTGTTGAGTGGTTCCCCCTTACTATGGCATTGCAGATATGGACATCCTTCTTTGGAGAACCTGCGGAAGTTGGAACCAGAGCTGTCCCAATTATCTTCTTTAGAGTGTCAGTCATGTCAACTGGGCAAGCATCATAGGTTATCCTATCCCAGTCGAGTCAATAAGCGGGCTTCGTGTCCCTTTGAGTTAGTGCATAGTGATGTGTGGGGTCCTGTAAAAGACCAGAGTTATAATGGTTTTCGTTATTTTATCTCCTTTGTCGATGATTTCTCACGCATGACATGGATCTACCTTCTTAAAAGTAGAGGAGAGTCTGTGTTGTCTATTGTGAAACATTTTCATACTGAAATTAAAGTTCGGTTCAATTGCAATATAAAAATTCTCCAGTCTGATAATGCTTTAGAGTATGTTCAAAAGGCTATGTCTGATTTTTGCAGCTCGGTTGGTATGATTCATCGCACATTTTGCCCTCACACCCCTCAGCAAAATGGGGTGGCAGAGAGGAAGAATCGCCATCTTCTTGATATTGCTCGATCCATTATGTTTCAATCCAATGTGCCCAAGAAGTTTTGGTCTGAAGCTCTTTTAACTGCTTGTTTCTTGATTAATAGACAACCTTCTTCTGTTCTTCAAGGACAGACTCTGTTTTCTGTGTTGCGTCCCATGGACTCCCCCTTTCCTGTTCCTCTTAGAGTGTTTGGTTGCACTTCCTTTGTCCATAATTTTGACCCTAAGGCCGACAAGCTGTCTCCTAGGTCCATTAAAACACTGTTCCTGGGTTACTCTAATACTAGCAAAAGATACAAGTGTTACTGTCCTAGTTTTCGCCGCATGTTTGTGTCTAGGGATGTCACCTTCCATGAGACCACTCCATATTTCTCCAATGCTATGAGCAAGGGGGAGCAGTTGAGAGAGGGAGAGACACAAAATATACAGAATGAGAGAATTGCACCATCGGTGCAGAGTGAGGGAGTGCCACCTATCATTCCAGATTTTACTTCTATTCCGGATGAACAAGCAGGAGATAGACCTACCATTGAGCATTACACACATGTTTACCATAGGCGAGGCAGGCAAGATCCAGAAGAAGTAGCGATACCAGTCTCTGAGCCCTCATCATCGCCTTCTACTCAAGAGACTCCTACAGAGACATCAGACCTCGATCTTCCTATTGTTGTTCGGAAAGGTACTCGGTCCTGTACTATTAAACATCCTATTGCAAATGTATGTTGCCTGTCTCATCTATCTAAGCAAGCCCGTGCATTCGCTATTGGGATTGATTCTTTGACTATACCAAGAAATCATTATGATGCTATGAAGAACAGTGGCTGGAAACAGGCTATGCAACTTGAGATGTCAGCTCTCTTAAATAATGGCACTTGGGATCTTGTTGATCCTCCTGTAGGAAAGAAAGTAGTGGGCTGTAGATGGGTTTTCACTATTAAACACAATCCGGATGGATCAGTTGAACGGTTGAAAGCCCGATTGGTCGCAAAGGGCTACACCCAAACCTATGGTGTTGACTTCTTTGAAACCTTTTCTCCTGTTACTCGCCTGAATTCTGTGCGGATCATTATTTCTCTTGCTACTACCTTTGATTGGCCCCTGTTTCAGCTGGATGTAAAAAATGCTTTTCTCCATGGTGATCTACAGGAAGAGGTATATATGGAGCAACCTCCTGGGTTTGTTGCTCAGGGGGAGTGTCAGAAAGTATGCAAATTAAAGAAAGCTATATATGGGCTGAAACAGTCACCTAGAGCTTGGTTTGACAAGTTCAGTGAAGTTATTCTTCAGATGGGTTTTTCTCGCTCCATGACTGATCATTCCTTATTTTACTTCAGCTCTTCTTGTGGATCCATTATTCTTATTGTATATGTTGATGACATAGTAATTACTGGAAGTGACACCATGGGAATATCTCGTGTCAAAGAAAGTTTGCAAAAACACTTCCATACAAAGGATCTAGGCAAACTAAGATACTTTCTAGGCATTGAAGTGCTTAGATCTCATACGGGTGTCAATTTATCTCAGAGGAAATATGTGCTTGATTTACTACAGGAGACAGGCATGGCTGAATCTAAACCAGTATCTACACCGATGGATTATCACATCAAAGAGGTGGTTGATGATGCTGAGTATCAAGATCCAGGATATTACAGGAGAATAGTGGGCAAGTTAATATATCTAACAGTCACTCGACCTGATATTTCTTTTACTGTGGGCATGGTCAGCCAACATATGCACTCTCCGCGACAGTCACACTGGACAGCAGTCTGCAGAATTCTGAGATATCTGAAAAGTGCTCCTGGTAAGGGTATCACATATTCTAGACCAAAGGCACCTCCATCTACTCTGCCTCTCACAGGATATTCAGATGCTGACTGGGCTGGTGATCATACTGATAGGAGATCTACATCAGGCTATTGTACCTTTCTAGGTGATCATCTTATCACAGGAAAAGTAAGAAGCAACATGTGGTTGCTAGATCTAGCACTGAGGCTGAATACCGTGCTATGGCCCATGCATGTTGTGAACTAAAATGGGTCAAATCTGTTCTATCTGAATTAAAAATTTCTCTTCTACCTTCTATGGAGCTCAAGTGTGACAATCAATCTGCTATGCACATTGCCAGGAATCCTATCTTTCATGAGCGTACAAAACACAGAGGTTGATTGCCATTTTATTCATGATCAAATCAAAGATGGCACTATTGTGACACCATATGTCAGATCTGAGGACCAACTAGCAGATATCCTGACAAAGCCTTTGGGTTCAACAATCTTTCAGAGACTCTGTGGCAAGCTGGGCATACACGATGTGTATCTCCAGCTTGAGGGGGAGTGTGAAGCAATCTGCATCCTGGTCGATACTATCGACACTCTGTCGATAGTATCGAGATCAGTTCAGGGATAAGTTGAAGCAATCGACATCCTGGTCGATACTATCGACACTCATGTCGATGGTATCGACACCGGCTCAGGGTCAAGATGATGTTCTGTCGATACCATCGACACCGGCGCATCGACGGCTCGTCAATCCCGCGGCAGTTATGTTTTCTTCATAATATTTATTTTTTATTTCTTTTCTCTCTTTGTACCTCATGTACTTACCCTAATATATAAATACAAGTGAGTAGGCTCAAGCCCTTCTCACGTTTGCTGTGTCTTGCAGCCGACATTTGATCGGTGTTCTTGTCGTCTTCTCCTCTTCATTTCTCCTCATAGATGTTACATGCTTACAGTATTTTTTTTTCAAAAAGCGGGAAAAAGCGGCAAACAGTGGGTGAAGTGGGCAAAAAGCAGACACTTTTATTTAAAACGCTTAATGGGCGCTTAGGGGCTAAATTGAGCGGCTGAGGGTCTTGGCCGCTTTTTAATACAGTGGTAACTAGTAAGATATTAGTAAGTACTAAGTAGTACTAACTAGTACTAACCAGTAACTAGTAAGATATAAGTAAGAAGTAATTATTGACAAGTATTAAGTATTTAAATTAGATGCTAACTAAAGCTTTTAAGAGTAAACTAGTAACTTCTAAACTAGTAATATCACAGGTTATAATCATCACATATTAATTACATTTCACTTTTGTCTTTTTTATATTTTAAATATTAATTTTTAGGTGTAAAATTATTCATTAGATATGCATTAAATCAAACATTATGCTTTAATTATAGTGTTAGCATTTTATTAGGTTACATGGGACATTTATGCTTAGATATGGGAAAAACATTCCCAAAATAGAAACTTCAGCCATTTTATCTATATAATGAAATATGTATTATGATTTTAAAGTTATGCTAGATCTACATACTTTATACCATATTTCGTAGGCCAACATGTTTGTTTGTAGATCATGTGATTTTCAAACGACATTTAGAACTTTGTTATTTTTGGAGTGTTTCTTTAGATCTCTATAGACGAGTGTAGGAATAGGTGTAGATGGGCTAGGGATAGGGGAAACATACCCGAGAATCAAGCAAAAAGCCTCTAGAAGTAAAAGATTCAACAAAAATCACTAAAATACCCAAGATGTACCCGCAACAACCTTAGGAACAACATTTTCAAAATGCAAGTTGTGTTTCTGCGCCATTTTTCAAAATTTTGGTTCAAATTGGGCTTTTTATTGCAAATTTCCCCATGTTTTGCCATATTTCACACCTATGTGCGAACTTTTCACGAGATTACATCCCATTTACTGTGTTTCTGCATTGAGGTCTGTCTGGAAAGAAAAATAAAAAATTTTGATCAAAATTTCACAAAGTTGATTGAATTTGTGTTCCATGCCTCAAAGCTATATAAGAATCACAGTCATATTAAAATCCAAAGTTTTTCAAATGCATACTCGGTAAGTTCCAGAAGTGAGCGGAGGCCTATCTTGGTTATTGTGTGTTTTCGGGTGGTAACATGGTGCCATTAAAGGGTAAGAAGCTAGATCTAATGCAAAGTTCGAATAAATCCGTGAGTTGCTATAGATCAACCATCTTCTTGAGGAACTAGGCTTCTTACATAAGGTGCCTAGGCTTAAAAGTTTAATAAACAATTTCATGTCCACATTACCTCTAAATTAGCCATTCATGAAAGAATTAGGCATATAGAATTGATTGCCACGTTCTTAAAGATAAGTTTCAAGAGGGGTTGATCCATATTGTTCCAGTCTTGTCTAAAGATTAGGTAACAAACGTGTTTCCAAAGTCCTTAAATGGTTGTGGTCCACTTTCGACATAACAAGCCAGATACATGATATGTATGTTCAATTTTGAGGGTGTGTTAATGTAATGTACAAAGCTTGTGTATGTCATTGCATCTATGTGGGGGGTGTTAACTAGTGTTTTATTTAAGTTCTTTATTTTCTCTTGTTATTTTTCTATTCTACAGGGACCTCTATGTAATTGTTCTCTTGATAAATATACGGGGTACATACATTGTGTACCCTAACCCTTACAGTCCACTCAAGATGGTACCAGAGTAGGTTCGATAGTCGTCACCCTCCCCGACCACCTCCCTCTCTCTCTCCCCCCACTCGCCGATGGCGCCCCCACCCCCTCGCGCCAGCCGCCGCCCCCGCGCCTGCCGCTGTGCGACGCCTGCCCCGGCCGACCGCTGCCCGTAGCTGCTGGTTGCCGCTTCCGCTGCCTCTGTCGCTAGGCTGCTAGCCCACCGCCGGTGGTCGTGCGCCCCTGCTGTGCCGCCGGGTGATCCTCCGTGTGCGGAGCTGGTCTGCTAGTACAGCCCGACCGCCCGTTGTTCGTCTCCAGCTGTTCGATTGAAGGTCTTCGGAGATCTACTCTTTCTGTTTGCACACGTTGGCTCTTGAGCTGCCGGGTTCTCTGCTGCGCCTCGGCAAAGTCTATATGTAGGTTGGTCCTTCCAGTTGCTCTCTCTGCCTGCTGCTGTTTTCTGCTGTTTGTGGACTCGGTCTCCCTCATGGCTTCCTCCCATGAAAACTTTTGTCGTCAGGTGACCACTGTGAAACTAGACAGACACTAACTACCAACATTGGGTTTGCTCCATGGAGATCTTTGCGAAGTCACAAGGCAAGCATTCCCATCTGACTGAGGGTTTGCCTCCTGCTCCGCCTGCTACTGTCGAGTCCAAGGAGAAAAAGATCTATGATGACTGGGTCAAGGATGACTCGACTGTGATGACGTGGGTTCTGAACAACAGTGAAACTCGCATCATCATCACTCTACTTCGTCTCCCGACTGCCAAGGAGATGTGAGATCAACTGGCCAGCACCTACTCTCATAGCAAAAGTCTGAAGAAGGTGTTTGATTTGAACAAACAGCTGTCCCGTCTGCACTTTACTGGACTGGATATTGCTGACTACTTTTCCACCTTTAAGGGTGTCTGGGCTGAGCTTGAGAATCTTCATCCCTTATTAACTGACTTGGTCACGATGCAACGACAACGACAGGAACTCTAGGTTGTCCAGTTCCTCTGCGGCCTTCCAGGCTCATATGCTGGGTGGTTGACCAGATCCTCGCCAACGATCCTTACCTACATTGGAGAGTGTCTTTCAACGTCTTCAACGCCTGTCGGCTTCCTCGACAACTCTTCCTTCTAACACGGCTGACCCTACTACTCTTGCTGCTATGTCTGGCCGTGGTCGTGGTAGGGTCGTGGTCGACCTCCGGACAATCGTTCTACTGCTCCTGGACGGGGACGTGGATCATCTGGCTGTGGCTCCCTTGGTCGTGGCTCATCTGCTGATGCTTTTGGAGGTGCCGCTGCTCAGCGTACTGTGACTTCAGTGGCCGCACCAACCATACCGAAGACAAATGTTGGAAGAAGCATGACGCACCCGCGTGGGCCAATGCTGCGTATGAAGGTGCTTCTCAGACGACCACTACTGCTCCCTCGACTGCGTCCACTGCTGAGTTCATCCGCTCCGAGGTGGAACGTCTTCTGCTTGAGAGGACTGGTGCTTCCTCCTCATCTTTTACTGAATCTGGAGCTCACGCGGCCACTTACTCTGGTTGTAATTCTGCCTTCTTGAGTGCTCTTTCTTCTAGTGTTGGTAATACCAAATGGGTGATTGACTGTGGAGCCTCTTCTCATATATTTGGCAACCATTCTCTGTTTTATAAACAGTCTAAACCTTGTTCCAAATCTACTGTTATGCTTGTTGATGGTTCTAAATCTGCTGTATCTGGGATTGGCGATATATTTGCTCAAGTCCGAGGAAGAAAATGTCCGATTTTGATGCCGTTTCAGTGGCCACAAAAATAGAAATTTCGATAAACGCGTTCCCATCGTTTCGACGGCAAAATAAATGAATTAATTTATGAAATTTTATCAGAATGATCTACTATTGTAGATCTACTCAAATATGTAATAATATTTCATATGTGATATGTAGGGGTGGGGTCTCGTCATTTTTTAGTGAATGACCTTGAACTGTTTCAATGGGCATTTCGATAGGGATTTTTGATGTCATTTTTCAATGGCAAAATTAATGAATTAAGTCATTATAGTGTGTAAGCACCATATATAGACTTAAAGACACAAAACTGTGCAAAAAAAAATGCTCTAGGTAGTACATAATATATGAAAAAGTAATTAAAAGAATTAAAGATCTGCCTGTTTCGAGAGTTTCGTCAGTCAATTTCGATGTCTGATTACCACAGAAACAGAAATTTTGCCAAAATTTTTGATCATTTCGTCGAAATTTTGAACATTGCTCATGTCCTTCTACGTTCTGCTTTATATGTGCCAAATTTTCCACTGAATCCACTATCTATCAGTAAAATTGTCCACAATCTTAACTGCAGTCTGGCATTTTCACCGGGTAGTTGTGTTTTTCAAGACCTTCGCACGAGGATGAAGATTGGTGGGGGGCATGAAGGACTTGATGGACTCTACTACTTGGATGAGTTGAAATAGATTGGCACTACAGCTCTAGCTTCAACTCTATCATCTTCTGTTTCTGCTTACAGTGGCATTTCAGACTTGGGCATCCGTTAGTTGAGAAATTAAAACATGTTATTTCTAGTGTAGGCTCGCATAGTTTTCAGTGCGAGGCATGTCAATTAGGCAAACAATCTAGAACTATGTTTCCCAAAAAAACTCAGATTGGTAGCAAACATATTTTTGATTTGGTGCATGCTGATGTATGGGTCCCTGTCATATTCCAAGTTTATCTGGCAATAAATATTTTATTTTGTTCATTGATGATTACTCCTGTGCTACCTGGTTATTTATGTTGAAAGATAGATCCCAAGTTCTACCCACTATTAAATTCTTCTTCACTGAAATTAAAACTCAGTATTCTATGCCTATTAAGATTCTGAGTACTGATAATGCATTGGAATTCGTTCAAAAAAATGTGGAGTTGTTTTGCCATTCTGTGGGGACAATTCATTAGACGTCTAGTCTTATACACCCCAACAGAATGGTGTAGCTGAGAGGAAGAATAAGCATTTACTTGAAGTTACTAGAACTATAATGTTACATTTTAATGTTCCCAAACATTTTTGGCCAGAAGCCGTTCTTACTGCCTGTTTTCTGATAAATCGTATGCCTTCCTCTGTTATTGGGAATGGAATTCCTGTACAAGTACTACAACCAAATCTTCCTCTATATTCTGTTCCTCAGAGAATTTTTGGGTCGACTTGTTTTGTTCGCTTGCTTGGTCCTACTCAAGACAAGTTGTCCCCTCGAGCTGAAAAATGTATTTTTCTGGGATAGTCAAGAACTCAGAAAGGATACCGCTGCTATAGCCCTGTTAATAAAAAGTAGTTTACGAGTAGTGATGTCGGTTTTTTTTTTTGAGGATACTCCGTACTACTCTACTAAAGGGACTATGTTGAGTTCAGATTTGATTGCAACACCTCTGCCTTTTATTGCTGATTCTCCCTCTGCCGTGCAACCGGATGAGACTACATCTCCTCTCATTGTTTATCAATGCAGAAATCAGCCGCCGTAGCCTACTACTCAAGACCCCCCCATTGACAACCAATCTTCTCCTTCAGAAGGTCCTGCCCCTACTGAGGTAACTTCTGATCTAGATTTACCTATTGCTCTCAGGACAGGTACTAGATCATGTACATCTCTTAATATTGCTAACTATGTCTGTACTGCTCACCTGAGTGTTCATGTTCGTAATTTTGTTGCTGCTCTATTTGCTGTTTCTGTACCCAAAAATGTGCATGATGCATTACATAGTAAGGCCTGGACACAAGCCATGACTGAGGATTTTCTATGCCAGATTAAACAATTCACGAGTTTCATATATGTGATTATGGTTCTTTTGGGTCTAGATCCACCTCTAGTGTGCCTAAAATCATAAATATGGAGTTTGAGATTAACTCCAGCTGAAAAGTTTCAAATAAGTGAAATTAAATGGGATAATATCTAGAAATAATTTGATGAAAGTGTGGTCAACTAGATGAGAGTGTACAATGAAAGCAGGAATATCTACTGAATATGTTCTTTTTTCCAATTGCTTGAAAAGACAATATAGAATGAAAATAGAATATCTAAACATCTTCCTAAATTTTATGATTATGTTTGCCAAAAAGAAACTTAAATAGATAAATTGTACTAACATTTTGCAGACAAGGAAGTAAGATGTATAATCAGCGGCTAAGGTGATATTTACCTTTAATATTTCATCCAATAATTTCATGGAATACATAAAATTTTCTAATATTCATGATTTTTTTACTAAAGTTATCCAACTGCTCAGATCTGCAAATTTTGGGGATGATTATATCGTTAGATGTCATACATGACAAAATCATCACCATGATCTTCTAAGCCTCATTCCCAACCATATTGGTGTCAACAACATTGATCCTTCTAGTCCATTCATTTATATTTTAGTTGGTATTCTCAACATATGTGAAGAGTCTAAATTTTTCTTTATAAGCTCTCCCCACGTTAGTTTAGGTCTTTGCCTCTTCCCCTTTCGACTTAACTTGACTTAGTAGTATTGCTTCAAATTGATGCATATATTGGTCTTCATTGCACATGTCCGTACAATCTAAGGAAATCCTCATATAGCTTTTCCTAGGTACTCTCCACCCACTATATTCCTTATAAAGTTATTTCTCAAGTGACTTTCCCTGTCTTCGACACCCATCTTGACATATATAGAGATACGTTTATATTTCACTGAGTGTCATGTGCCTAGCATGTGCCTCACTTATGTTTTTACTTGTGTGGTTTAGTCCTATATTGCTCATCTCTGTCTTTGTACCTCCTCTCTTATCCTAAATAAGAGAATGCACCGTAAACCTTTTTATTCATCCAATATATTTCTATTCGACCTTCTGTATGGTATCAAGAGCAGGTTCTTTTCCCCCGTGCAAGTTCCCACCCTAACCCTACCCCCTTCACGACCTAAGCCCCCCTCGGCTGCTCCTTCACCCCCTCTCTCACCCTCTGCATCACCCACCCACCCCCCCTCTCCCTAGCCCAATCCACCTCTCTTTTCCCTCCCCCCAAATCCCATCACCCATTATCCTTCTCATCTAACATCCTACCTTCCTAACTCTACTCCTCTACATGTTTGACGTCTCCGGACAACCATCGTCATTTTACGTTGAGAGTCCCCCGGATCTTCGGCTTCTTTCGCCTACGCCTCATGGTGGGATCTTGTTTCTCCTCATGATGACATAGGTTCATTTATCAATTATTCTGCCCATAGCGGGTCTCTTCTGATCTGATGTGTCAGATCTATAGCTGTGCACTACTGCCCCATAGTGGCTTTCTTCGGATATGCTGATCTCTGTTAGCGAGTTATGTTGCTGCTGCACCGACAATCTTTTCTACTTGTTCTGCTTCAAATCTGTTCGCCATGGCATCTGTTGAGCCTCCTCGTTCCCTGTGTGTTACCACAGTTAAACTTGATGGCTCCAACTATCATCTCTGGTCGACGTCCTTTGTCTTGTATGTCAAAGCACAAGGCCGCCATTCTCATATCACTACTGAACCCCCGGCTGCCCCTGCTGCTATGACAGATGAGAAAAGCAAACAAGCTTATGCACATGACTCCGGTGTTATGTCCTGGATTCTTAATAGCACCGAGCCACAAATCAGCCAGTCGTTACTCTGCCTTCATGATGCTAAGGCAATGTGGGATCAACTATCTCACGTATATTCTCATAAGCAAAATCCCAAGCGAGTCTCTGAAATATACAAATTTCACTTCTGCCCTATGTGCTGTTACTATTCCTAAGAATGCTACTCAGGCTCTTTAGCATCCAGCATGGCGTCAAGCCATGGAAACTGAAATGCAGGCTCTTATTGATAGATATACTTGGGATTTGGTTGATGCACCCTCTGGTTGCTCACCAGTTGGTTGCAGGTGGATTTTCACAATCAAATATCAACCAGATGGCACTATTGAGCGACTCGAAGCTCGCCTGGTAGCTAAGGGCTATACTCAGACATATGGATTTGATTACTTCGAGACCTTCTCTATTGTGGCTCGGTTAAATTCTGTTCATATCCTTATGTCTGTGGCCATAAATTCTGATTGGCCTTTATTTCAACTAGATGTTGAAAATGCATTCTTGTATGGTGACCTGCATGAGGAGGTTCACATGGAGCAGCCTCCTGGATTTGTGAGTTAGGGGGCGTCTTCAAAAGTCTTATCATCTTCGCAAAGCAATATATGACCTTAAGCAAAGTCCCTGAGCCTGATTTGACAAACTAAGCTCTATTCTTCAGAAATTTAACTTCCGTCGCTCTCAGTCTGATCACTCAGTGTTTGTTAAGAAAACTACCTCTAGTCTTGTAATACTCATTGTCTATGTTGATGACGTTATCTTATCTGGAAGTGACTCTGCAGGCATCCAGGCTACTAAGACATACTTGGAAAAGCACTTTATTACCAAAAATTTGGGCAAACTGAGGTATTTTCTGGGCATTGTGGTCTCTCATTCATCTTTTAGTCTCTGCTTGTCTCAGCGTAAGTATGTTTTAGACCTTTTATCAGAGGCAAGAATGCTTGGGGCTAAGCTAGCTAGTACACCCTTGGATCCCAACACTAACTGGTATGATGACACTGGTCCACCTTATCCTGACCATCATCAATATCGCAAAATGGTTGGAAAACTTTATTGTCACTAGGGCTGATATCACTTCTCCACCTTATCCTGACCGTCACCTGTATCTGGTCAGATTTCTACACCGTATACACATACTGCAGATCAGGTTGCGGATATTTTCACCAAAATTCTTTCAAAGACCAGATTTACTACTCTGATGGCCAAGTTGGGCATGATTGACATCTATGCTCCATCTTGAGGAGTATTAGCATATATATTTTCCCGACTTTATTTTTCCTTTATTATTGTGTTATGGGCCTTTGTTTATTAGCCCATTAGCCTTTTTCCTTATTCTAGAATATTCCTGTTTCTAGATTATTCTTACTCTCTAATCTCCTATATAAGAGTCTCTTGTAATTGTTTTACTCATCTAATACAAACTATCTATTATTTTTGACTTTCCTCATCTAATACAAAACCATGTATTATTTTAGACTTTACTCATCTAATACAAAATCATCTATTATTTTAGATTTTACTCATCTAATACAAAACCATCTATTATTTTAGACTATCCATATGGGAAGTTGAACCTAATTAATGAAAGTTATCATATTTGATGCACCTACTCCTACCAACTTGGAACCAACACTTGCAATAGTAGATTGAATGAATCACAATGCATGTACTCCATTTTTCTTATGCTAGTATTGAATCCATTGGATTCCAATGCATTTCTTCAAAGTTCAACTTTGTACTTTAATCCGTGTTAGAGTTTCATCGATCAATGTGCGTACCCCATATATTTATAAAGAGAACAATTACATATAGGTCCATATAGAATATGAAAACAACAAGTGAATATAAAGAACTAAATAAAACACTGTTTAACACTCGAAATCTATGTTTATTGCTAGTTAATTTGATTTTCTATGGATGCCTACGGTGTTTCTTGCTTGTATGTTTGACTGGCCACCTTTTGTACATGTTTTATGCTTACCCTGTGCTTCGGGAGAATGTATGAGGGAGTAAGGAGTAGGATCCATGGCAGTATGCTCTTGATTGCGGGAGTGGCTTGAGAATATTGAGGGTTAAGGTTGTGTTCGATACTAAGCATAGACGCGGGAGTGTTATGCCACGTTGAGAACCATCTCGTGACATTGGGAAATGCACGATGATGACAACCTCTTTGCATGTTTATGGTAATCTTGATTTCGTAAGTCCATATGATATGATGGTATGATAGTGAAATCTAATGCCTAAGCC
This sequence comes from Alisma plantago-aquatica, assembly GCA_963693085.1. Lineage (NCBI taxonomy): Eukaryota > Viridiplantae > Streptophyta > Magnoliopsida > Alismatales > Alismataceae > Alisma > Alisma plantago-aquatica. Next base: position 700,049,240 of record OY856410.1, on the reverse strand, counting down.
TTTAATTTCTTATTCAACCCTTTTACTTTGAGCTTTTGTTTTTGCTCGCCTCTTAAATCTATAATCAATCTGAACTTTGTAACCCGACTTGGATTAATGAAAGTTAACAAATTTGCGACTAACTAGCCTAGCTACTTGTGTTCGACACTCGACTACATTGACCCCGTACACTTGCGGGTGATTAGTGAGTGGAGATCTTTCTTTCTAAAACTCCCAACAAGTTTTGGCACCGTTGCCGGGGAGCTACGATAATTTTTAGTTAGACTAGAAGCGTTAACTAGTAACTGAGACTAAGTCAATATTTCTGCATTTCATATCGTGGTGTCTCTTAGCTTTTGTGAGTCTTACTCAATTTTGCTTTTCAGGGTGCATGCATCATTCTAAGAGGGGTCTACAGACATCAATCTTTCTAGACCATGAAATAGAGCCAACTTTCAGTAGCCGTAGAAGAGCAAGGAGTGAGAACTCTTCAAGTCTGGGGGAATCACGTCCTTCATCAGCGCAATCTTCACCTTCCCCACCGCCTTTACCCGATCCTCTTCAAGAGTCGGAAATGGAGGACAACCGTCCACTCAAGGACTTTGCTGTGCCGACCGCCATTAATTCATCAACATACACAAATAGAACCACAGTACCAGAGGACGTCTTTTTAATAAAGATAGAGTGATCAACATGAGATCTGAGAAAGCCATAAATAGACAGAATCTTGCTCAATTTATCAAACAAGACGTGTGGACTCTACTTGAGTCCATAAATAGACTTTTTGAGGCGACAAACTTTGTGTGACTCCCCTTGAGCAGCAAAACCAGTTGGTTGCTCCATATAGACTTCCTCCTGGAGATCACCATAAAGAAAAGCATTCTTGACGTCCATCTGAATAAGGGGCCAATCTAGATTATTTTCCACAGAGAGCAGACCCGCACAGAATTTAGCCTGGCAACAGGAGAAAAAGTTTCAAAATAATCAATACCATACGTCTGAGTGTTCCCTTTTGCCACTAGGCGGGCTTTCAGGCGTTCAACAATCCCATCAGGATGATATTTGACAGTGTACACCCAACAACATCCAATAGGTTTGCAATCAGATAGAGGACGAACCAAATCCCATGTACCTCTGTCAGTAAGCGCAGTCATCTCCTTCTTCATGGCATGTGTCCAGGCCGTACTTTGTAACACATCATGAACAATATTAGGGACAGAAACAACAGAAAGTGCAACAACAAAATTACTAATATGGACACTCACGTGTGCAGTAGAAACATAGTTAGCAATATTATGAGAAGTACATGATCGAGTACCTTTCCTGAGAGCAATAAGTAAAATCCAGATCAGAAGTTACCTCAGCAAGCGCACGACCTTCTGAAGGAGAAGATTGGTTGTCTGTGGGGGGGGGGGTCTTGAGCAGGAGTGACTGCGGCGGCCGATTCTTGCGTTGGTAAACAATAAGGGGGGGAGACGTAGTCTCAGTGGACTGCACAGTAGATGGGGAATCACTAATAATAGACAAAGGCGCAGAAATGAGATCTGAGCTCAACGTGTTCCCCCTAGTAGAGTAATATGGGGTGTCCTCAAAGAAAACCACATCACTGCTCGTGAACCACTTCTTAGTAACATGACTATAGCAACGATACCCTTTCTGAGTCCGTGAATATCCCAGAAAAATACATTTTTTAGCCCGAGGAGGCAACTTGTCCTGAGTTGGTCCAAGCAAACGAACAAAACACGTTGACCCAAAAATTCTCAGAGGAATAGAGAAAAGAGGAAGATGTAGTTGTAGCACTTGTACAGGAATTTTATTCCCAATAACAGACGAAGGCATACGATTTATCAGAAAACAGGCAGTGAGAACCGCTTCTGGCCAAAAATGTCTTGGAACATTAGAATGCAGCATGAGTGTTCTAGTAACTTAAAGTAGATGCCTATTTTTTCTTTCAGCAACACCGTTCCGTTGGGGTGTGTAAGCACAGGATGTTTGATGAATTGTACCCAAAGAACGACAAAATAATTCAACATTTTTTTAAACAAATTCTAAAGCATTATCAGTACGCAAGATTTTAATAGGCATAGAAAGCTGAGTTTTAATTTCAGCAAAGAAGAATTTAATAATAGGCAAGACTTCTGATCTATCTTTCATCAAAAACAGCCATGTTGCGCGGGAGTAATCATCAATGAACATAATAAAGTATTTATTGCCTGACAAACTTGGAACATGACTAGGACCCCATACATCAACATGAACTAAATCAAAAATATTTTTACTACCAATCTGAGATTTTTTGGGAAACATAGGTTTGGACTGCTTGCCTAATTGACATGACTCACACTGAAAACTGTGCGTTCCTACACCAGAAATAACATGTTTTAATTTATCAACTGATGGATGCTCAAGTCTATAATGCCACAGTAATGCAGATACAAAAGAAGACAATGCTGAAGCTAGAGCAATAGTGCCATTCCATTTCAAATCATCCAAGTTGTAGAGTCCATCAGGTCCTTCATGCCCCCCACCAATCTTCATCCTCGTGCGAAGGTCCTGAAAAACACAAGTACCCGGTACGAATGTCAGACTGCAGTTCAGATTACGTACAATTTTACTGACAGACAACAAGGTTAGCGGGAAATTGGGCACATATTAGGCAAATCTTAGAAGAATTTGAGCACAGATATCACCAATTCCAGGCACAATAGATTTTGATCCGTCAGCAAGCATAACAACGGATTTAGAACAAGGTTTAGATAGTCTAGAAAAGAGAGAACGATTACCAAAGATATGTGAAGAAGCACCAGAATCAATCACTCATTTGGTATTATCAGCACTAGAAGAGGGAGCACTCAGAAAGGCAGAATCACAACCAATGTAAGTTGTAGCGTGAGCTCCAGATTAAGTAGCAGAAGAGGATGAAGTACCGGTCTTTTCTAGCAGGAGGCGTTCCACCTCAGAGCGGATGAAAGCAACAGTGGAGGAACTTGAGGTAGCAGCAGAAGGTGTCTGAGAAGCACCCTCAGATGCAACATTGGCCCACAAAGGTGTGCCATGTTTCTTCCAACATCTGTCTTAAGTGTGGTTTGTGTGACCACAAAAGTCACAATACCGCTGAGCGGCGACACCTCCTGAGACATCAAACAGGTGAGCCACGACCAAGGGATCTACGACCAAGGGACCCACGTCCTCGTCCAGAAGCAGATGAGCGGTTGTCCGGCGGTCGACCACGACCCCGACCCCGACCACGACTAGACATAGCAACAAGGGCAGTGGTGTCACTAGTCTAAGAAGGCAGATCCTACGAGGAAGCCAGAAGACATTGTAGACTCTGGAAAGCACTCTCCAATGTCGGTAGAGGATCACTAGCAAGGATCTGGTCAACAAATCCAGCATATGAGTCAGGAAGTTTACATAAGAACTGGACAACCTGGAATTCCTGCCGTTGTCGCTGCACAGTGGCTAAGTCAGTAGATAGCGGATGAAGATTCTCAAGTTCCGCCCAGATGCCTATAAAGGTCGAAAAATAGTCAACAATATTGGGGCCAGTGAAATGCAGACAGGTCAACTCTTTGTGCAGATCAAACACTTTCTTCGGATTCTTACTGTGAGAGTAGGTACTGGCCAGTTGATCCCACGTCTCCTTGGCAGTCGGGAGACGAAGTAGAGTAACGCTGATGTGAGTTTTGCTGCTGTTCAGGATCCACATCATCACAGTCGAGTCATCCTTGACCCAATCATCGTAGATCTTTTTATCCTTGGACTCGGCAGTACTGGGCGGAGCAGGAGGCGGATCCTGAGTGAGATGGGAGTGCTTGCCTTGGGATTTTGCAAAGATCTCCATGGAGCAGACCTAGTGTTGATAGTTGCGCCCATCCAACTTCACAGTAGTCACCTGACGATGAAAATCATCATGGGAGGAAGCCACGATAGAGATCGAGTCCGAAAAGCAGAAAACAACAACCAAGGTAGAACTGCCTAGATCCTCCGGCGAGGCGGCATCAAGTGGATAAGAAGAACTGGATAGGCCAATTTACATGAAGACTGCGCCGAGACGCAACAGAGAACCCGGCGGCTCAAGCGCCGACACGAGCTGAGAGAAGGAGGGCTGCAGAGACCCTCAAGGAGGACGACCGGTGATGGCGAGGAGCAGTGTGGGCGGCGCTAGCAAGCCAGGCCGAGCGTCCAGCCGCACAGTTGGGGGCAGGCGCTGCGACAACAACAGTCGGCCGACCGGAGGGCGTGCGGCGGCAGCGGGAGGTGGGCGGGCGGCGGCACGAGGGCAGCGGGCAGCCGCGCGGGGGGGTGGGGCCGAGCTGGCGAGAGAGAGAGCGGCGGCTACGAATGGGTGGGTGGCGGCTAGAGAACCCACTCTGGTACCATCTTGAGTTGTGGAAGGGTTAGGGAGCACAATGTGTGTAGCCCGTATATTTATAAAGATAACAATTACATATAGGCCCATATAGAATATGAAAACAACAAGTGAATATAAAGAACTAAATAAAACACTGTTTAACAAAAACCATATATTATTTTAGACCATCCACATGGGAAGTTGAACCTAATTAATGGTAGTTATCATATTTGATGCACCTACTCCTACCGACTTGGCACCATCACTTGCAATAGTAGATTGAATGAATCACAATGCATATACTCCATTTTGCTTATGCTAGTATTGAATCTATTGGATTCCAATGCATTTCTCCAAAGTTCAAATTTGTACTTTAATCTGTGTTAGAGTTTCATCAATCAACACAATATCATCAACAAATTTATCTTGAAAAAATATACTTGATAGTTTTGTAATCTATGGGAAGTGCTGTCTCTGTCCGAGCAAGAGACAAAAGCCTAGCACCACTTGTAGTGCAATACGGAAACTCAATCCAAAGCCATTTCACTCCTCAAGCATGCTTATGCAAAGCTCTAGATTTGCATTTGGAGAACTTCTGTAGACAATCCTATCCACCTGCACTCGCCTAGGAAACTACACATGCGAAAGACTCTCCCACACTGCTATGGGATTGGTCTGCATCATTATATTCTTTTTATAATTACAATATCACATTGTGAGAGATAAAATTCAAGTTGATCTATATTGGATGCAACTCAAATCGGAAAAATGCTTTTATTAATTTTAAAAACCCTTGAGTTAGTATATTGAAAAAAATTGAAAATGCTTTTATTAATTTTAATACCCCTTGAGTTGGTATATTGAAAAAAAGTTTCTTATCTTTCAGAAAATATCAAAATATTCTCTCCATAAGCTGTTTGATTCAGCCGTATGATTGTGTAAGGTATTAAAATGGATAAATTTGTTTCCTGTTGCTGTGTACTAAGAGGAGAATATAATCTTGCATAAACTAATACTAGCTATTAGTATCATTTTTCTTACATCTATTGTGTGTGACTCTTCCAGTTATGTGCTTATTGCTTGCTACTTATCATAAATGGCAATTCAGCATGCTATGCCTTTTTTTAGGATCTTGACAACATTGTGGAAGCCGCTCTTCAATTTTATGAAGAAAGAAAAATGTTAAGCAGCACCAACAAGATCCCTCTAGCCTTGGAAAGGGAAAAAAATACTAGATTGTTGAAATCACCATTGAAATTCCCTGGGAAGCTTGATGTGGATGCATATAACAATAGACTGTTTATTTCAGACAGCAACCATAACCGAATCGTGAGTCATCTTTATATTTTTAAACATTTAATCAATATAAGAACTTAGATGTGTAAGTTGGCAATTCAACTAGCTGCAAATTCCAATGTTTTCTGCCATGACGGTTTTATGACGTTAGGTTGTAACTGACTTGGATGGTAACTTCATTTCGCAAATTGGGAGCACCGGAGAGCCAGGTCTGCAAGATGGTCCATTTGATGTTGCTACTTTCAATCGTCCTCAGGTAAAGATCATCTAGAAAAGACAAGAAGATCTTTTATCATTGATCTGTCCAATTTAATAGTAAGTTGTGACCATGTCCTTGCTTGTTTCATACACACAACTCCACATAGTACTGAAATTATTGCAGAAATCATGTTCTGGTGAAATTTGTCATTGTTTCTAATACCGAGGGATTTTGCATGCTAAGTCATCATGTGAATAATTGGTGTTTGTATGATGCTCATGTTTGTTTTGCTGGCAAGGCATTAAAGGATATCATGATTTTCTATGCTACTAAGTTTAGTGATATTGTGCATTTGAATTTGATTTTCTCTATTAAGTCCTCCCCTTACTGATAAGAGAGAAGTGATGTGGTCAGGGAATAGAATGCTTAAGATATGACTACGCCAGAAACAACGCCTGAAAAGAATTGATTTTTCTAACATTGTGAAAATTACGTCACAAAATATTGCATAACATAAGCGAAGGATCCATATGGTTGGCCCTTTGAAGTTGGAGCCTTAGTACAATTGTTATACCCTATTTCCTAGGCAAAGCCGTGCTGATACATTTTCTTGCTTGAGACTTTGCAGAGTGGCTGGCCAGTGTATCTCCAAATGTCACCCATTTTCATGACTCATGGCAGTCTGCCTTTTCTCTCTGCTATGCTCCAAGAGAATAGTCCATCACAAGTTTTGTCACATGACAGAGTTTCTTCCATGTCAATCAAACAAGATTGCAAACTAAATGTCTTATGTTTCATCTATGCACTAAAAACCTTAAGTTTAAGCAATCTAGTATCCACTTAAAAAGGTAATTAAAGTTTTTTACATATTACATCCTTGATGATAAAGCCCGTCATAATTTCAAGTCATTGCTTTCACTTGTATATTAATTGCACACTGTTTGCTTATACTAGAGTACATGCTTTAAGGAATTTGCAATTTTTCTTTAGTTATATCAAACATGATGGATGGTTGACTTTTTTGGTTTGTCAGGGTGTTTCTTATAATGCAAAGAAAAATGTATTATATGTTGCTGATACCGAAAATCATGCTTTAAGGTATGCCCTTAACCCTGCATTTCCAGTACTACTTTTTAGATGGAGCAGGCCCCACAAAACTTTGATGGCTTCATTTTGGCTTTTGAAATGTGGGAAATTTCAAAACACGGATTATGTCAACGAAAATGCAAATATGCTTTGTTTGGTTCAGAAATTGTCTTTATGAATGCCATAGTGATAATTAATAGTCAAACTATAAAAAAGGAATGCTGTTAATACATAAATCTCCCAACCCCCTAGCAAGGCTAATAGCTAAACCAAACATGGAATTGATTAGATCACCTATTTGCCTGTTCTACAAATATCATCATCCCTGTGGAAAAATGAAAAAGGGAGAAGGTGTTGTTGTATTAATTGAGATGTTCCATCCATAGACGAGCTAGATCACAAGATGATCCACCTTCATCTCCTTGCATCTCTCATACTGCCTTTCATGTAAATGCTTCTTGAGAAATGGTTTTTTATTTGATGATCAAAAGTGAGTACAGTGCGCTCTCTTTTATAGTCCAAGAGATAAAGGTAAAAGCCATAGATAACAGATATGGGATAAAACTAAAGAGGCATAGAACTAATGAGACAATAGCAGAAATGAGGAATATATATCAACACCCCTCCTCAAGCTAAGGCATAGATATCAATCATGCCCAGCTTGTCCACCATGGTAGCAAATCTGGTCTTGGAAGAAGCTTTGTGAAGATATTTTCTACTTGACCAGAAGTATGAGTGTATGGCGTAGAGATGTTGCTAGACAAGACAATTTCTCGAACAAAATGGCAATCCACCTCCATATGCTTTGTGCTCTCATGAAACGTAGGATTATTAGCAATGAATATAGCAGCTTTATTGTCACAATGTGTAGGAATAGGATCAAGATCAGAAATTTCAAACTTCCTCAGAAGACCACGGACCCATAATAGCTCACAAGTAATCGAGCCATGGCTCTATACTCAACTTTAGCACTAAAACAGACAACAATAGTCTGTTTCTTGCTGCGCCAGGTAACAAGATTACCTCCCACAAAGGTACAATAACCAAAAGTAGATCTACGATCTATCCTACTACTTGTATAATCAGAATTAGAATATCTTGTGATTTTACAATGCCCGTGTCTTCTATATAATAAACCTTTCCCTGGATAATTTTAAAATTTTTTCAGAATATGACACAACATCCCAGTGGCATTGTCTGGGTTTATCAAGATATCTACTGACTCTACCAAATGCATAATTTATATCAACCCTTGTAACAGTTAGATATATAAGTTATCCAACTAATCTACGATAATGTTGGTTATCTGGGTATGGAGGAGAAGAGTCATCATCTCATTTAGTATTCAGATCTAAGGGAGTAGTAGTTGGTTTTGCTCCAAGCATGCATGTTTTTGCTTAAAGATCCAGAACATATTTCCTCTGTGATAAACAAATACCTGAAGAAGAGCGGGAAACTTCAATGCCCAGAAAATATCTCAATTTTCCCAAGTCTTTAGTGATAAAAGTATTTTTCCAGGTATTCTTTAGTAGCCTGAATGCTTGCTTGATCACTCCCAGATAAGATGATATCATCAACATAGACAATCAGAATTACAAGGCTAGAGGATGTCTTCTTAATAAAAACTGAATGATTAGGAGAGTGGCGGAAGCTAAATTTCTGAAGAATATGACTCAATTTGTCAAACCAGGCACGTAGACTCTATTCAGTCCATATATAGCCTTGCTTAACCTACATACTTTAGAACACTCTCCCTGAGCAACAAACTCAAGTGGTTGCTCCAAATATACCTCCTCGTGAAGGTCACCATATAAGAAGGCATTTTTGACATCCAGTTGAAACTGGGGCCAATCACAGTTCAGAACCACAGAGATAAGGACACAGACATAATTTAGACGTGCAACAGGAGAGAAAGTCTCAAGATAATCAACTGCATATGTTTGGGTATAACCTTTGGCTAGAAGGCGAACCTTTAATCTTTCAATTGTGCCATCTGACTGATACTTTATTGTAAAGACCCAACAACATCCTACAAGAGAGAAGTCGGCAGGAGAACCAACCAAGTCCCACATATGCCGATCAGTAAGGGACTGCAATTCAGTCTCCATAGCCTGGCGCCATGCAAGATGTTGTAAAGCCTGAGCAATATTCTTAGGAATAGAGACAACTGATAAAGCAGAGATAAAATTGACAAAGCTAGTGCCAAGATTAGCAACAGAACAACAATTTCCAATAGGATGCAAGGTGCACAACCGAGTCCCTATACGCAGACTAATTGGAACATATAATTCAGAGAATACCTATGTTTGTGTAGGATCTACCGACGAAGATGTAGGATTTGATGGAGGGGCCATGAAGGGAGTTGTCTCTTTTGGTCTTCGCTGATATACTTTCAGAGGCGGAGATGGTGCAACAACAGTAGAAGGCAAGTCAGTTTCAACAGACATAGACATTGGTGTATCAACCAACGGATTAGATGATAGAGTAGATCCTGTTGCAGAGTAGAATGGCATATGCCCAAAGAAGATCACATAGGCACTGACAAACCATTTTTTTGTAGATGGATCATAACATTTGTACCCTTTCTGAGTTTGAGAGTAGCCCAAGAAAACCCATTTCTTAGACCGTGGATCAAGCTTTGTCAAAGCAGGTCGTAAGTTTTTGACAAAGCAAGTGCTTCCAAAAATCCGAGGGGGCACAACAAAAAGGGGGGCATCGGAATACACGATTTGATAAGACACTAGATTGCCAAGTATAGAGGAGGGCATGCGGTTAATGAGATAGCAAACAGTAGTAATAGTTTCAGGCCAGAAAGTTTTGGGTACATTATACTGAAAAAGCAGGGTGTTGGCAACTATTAGAAGGTGACGGTTCTTGTGCTCAGGTACCCCATTTTATTGGAGGGTGTATGAACAAGAAGTTTGATGAATAATACCCATCTTGCGACAAAACTGGCCGACGGAGGATTGCACAAACTCTTAAGGCATTAACAGTGCGGAAAACCTTAATTTGTGTATCAAACTAAGTGCGGATTTCAATAAAGGTAGTGATAGTATCAAACATATGAGATCAGTCTTTTAATAAAAACAACCATGTAGTTCTAGAAAAGTCGTCAATAAAGCTCATAAAGTACTGAAATCCAGATGTACTCGGGACAAAACATGGACCCCAAACATCAACATGCACAATATCAAAAGGTTTTTTAGATCCAATATAGGGTTTATGTGAATAGCTAACACGAGTTTGTATGCCCTGCTGGCAAGTGTCACAATGAAAAATAGAATCTAAAATAGCAGGAATTGAATGCTTCCATTTTGCAATAGATGGATGGCCCAGACGATAATGCCATTGTAACCCTGTCTCAGATGCAGTCATCATAGCAGTTGTCTTTGGCGTATCCAAGTAGTACAATCCATCTGGTCCCTTATGGCCTGAACCAATCCTCATCCTCGTGCAGAGATCCTGAAACACACAACCGTCCAGGTGAAAGGTGATAGTGCACCAAAGTTTCTTCACAGGTCTACTAACATATTACAAATTCAAGGAAAATTTGGGAACATAAAGAGCAGAGCGAAATAAGATATTTCCAGGAGTAGAGATATACCCGATGCCATAAATAAGAGTCTGAGAACTATTAGTATATACACTTTACTGCTTTTCTATACTTTGTGTATTTTGCTTTATGCTTTTTCTCTTTTTCTATTGTGTACTCTTTATCCCACATGGGTTATCTCTATACCATGTGTACTCTCTTGTCTTATAAAAGAGAGCCCCCTGTACTCTGTTTAATCATCCAATAATAAGCAATATCGTTTCCGACTTCTAGATAGTATCCGAGCGGGCCGATCCACCTTAAACCTAATCCCTCGCTCACCCCAACCCTAGCCGCCATCTTCTCCACCAACCCTAGCCGCTGCCACCCCCTCCCTTTTTTTTTCGCCGCCGCTACAGTACCGCCGTCGCTACAGTACCACCGCCACAGTACCACCGCCGCTACAGTACCGCCGTCCACCCCTCCAATCTCTCCACCAACCTCCTATCTCCTAGTTACACCCGCTTTTGTGGCCTAATCTATCACAGGCCCCTCCGTCTAGCTCCGTTTCTATTTCTGAAATCTCCGGACAACCCCGACGTTTTCCAGTTCTGGCACGTTGACGGCGTAAACAAAGTTTCTCTCTCTTTCCGCCTGCGCCTCATGGTGGAGTGACTGATCCTCCATGTTGGCGTATGTTTTCTTTATCTCTATCTACTGCCCTATGTGGGTTTTCTAAGATCCATGCGTGGATCTTCTATCTGCTACTACTAGTCTATGCGTTGGACTTCTACTGCTTTCTGCTGCTCTCTGCGCCCGTGCTTCTGCCCCTTCCAATGGCGACACCTGACCATCCACACAACTTGTGTGTCACTACTGTGAAGTTGGATAACTCCAACTATCACCTCTGGGCGGCTTCCTTCGAGCTATATGTTAAAGCACAAGGGCGCTATTCTCATCTGACTACCAAAGGACCGGCGGTCCCCGCTACTGATGTTGATGAAAAGACTAAGCAGGCCTACGATCTTTTGGTTTAATGAGGACTACGACGTTATGACATGGATGGTCAACAACGTCGAGCCCAAGATCAACCAGTCATTTCTTCGCCTCCAGACTGTTAAGGAAATGTGGGAGCAACTCTCTCATGTATACTCTCATCAGCAAAATCCTAAGAAGGTTTTTGAGATCTTCAAGCAACTTACCAAACAGGAATTTTCTGCCACTGATTCTATTGAGGACTACTACACCACCTGCTGTGCTCTCTGGGATGAATTTCAGGTGTATCATCCGCTTTCTGCCGACATCACTGAAGTTCAGCGTCAACAGAACGAACTTATGCTTGTTCAGTTCCTTGCTGGTTTCCCATCTTCCTTTGCTGGAGTTGTGGATCAGATCCTATCCAGTGATCCTCTGCCTACCCTTCGGGATGTTCTCAAAAGGGTTCAGCGTCTGCCATCAGTTTCGCAGCACCTTTCTGATACTTCTGATGGTGCAGCCCTCGCTGTTCGCACTGGAGATTCCTTCAGTGGCCGTGGTCGTAGTCGGGGCTGTGGACGCGGACGTTCTACTGCACCTAGACGTGGCTCATACTCTGGCGCTGACTCTACTGAGCCTCGTTACTGCACTTTCTGCAAGCGGACAAACCATAATGAAGATCGCTGCTGGATCAAGCATGGCAAGCCAGCTTGGGCGAATCAGGTCACGACGGATCAGACTGAGACTGCTACTACCTCTGCTCTGCCCTCTGCTAACTGGATACGGTCTGAATTCGAAAAGCTGCTCCAGGCTCGTCTTGCTTCCTCTGCTGAAGCTTCTACTGATGGTAGCACCGCCCTCCTGACACAGTCTGGTAAAAACTCATGGGTGATTGATTCTGGTGCGAAATCCTGCTTTATTTTTTAAACTACACAATACTTCTATTATACCTCCTGTTACACTGGATGATGGCTCTAAGACACCTGTTACTGGGATTGATGATATCTGTACTACTGGTTGCCTGCCTCTGCGATCTACACTTTATGTTCCTAAGTTTCGTATTAATCTGCTATCTGTAAATAGAACTGTGAAGAGCCTTCGTTGCTCGATTACGTTTGACCCGGATGGTGTTATTTTTCAGGATCTGCGCACGAGGATGACGATTGGTTCAGGCCATGAGGGACTAGACGTGCTATACTACCTGGACGTTCCGAAGACCGCAACATACTTGACATCTTCTGTGACAGGCATCCAGCGACACTATCGCTTAGGACATCCTTCTGCAGCAAAGTTGAAACAATTATTACCTGATGTATTAGACTCTGTTTTTCATTGTGAGACTTGCCAACTGGGCAAACAGACCCGAGCATCTTTTTCAAAAAAATCATGTATTAGTTCTAAACAGCCATTTGACATTATTCATGCTGATGTTTGGGGACCCTGTTCTGTGCCGAGTACTTCTGGATTTAGATATTTCTTGAGTTTTATTGATGATTTGTCTAGAACCACTTAGTTGTTTTTGCTTAAAGACAGGTCTACCATTCTTGACAATATCACCCCTTTCTTTGCCGAGATTCGGACCCAGTTTGCTAAACCCATAAAATTTTTTCGCACTGATAATGCCTTAGAATTTGTGCAAGCCTCTGTCAGCAACTTTTGTCGAAAATAAGGCACCATACACCAAACTTCCTGTGCTTACACACCACAACAAAATGGAGTCACTGAACGCAAAATTCGCCATCTTCTTGAAGTTGCCCGCACTTTACTTTTTCATTATCATGTTCCCCAGTGTTTTTGGCCTGAGGCTATCTCTACTGCTTGTTACCTAATTAATCGAATGCCCTCTTCTGTGCTTGGGAATCAAGTTCCATATCAGATTCTGTTTCCGGATGCGCCCCTTTATACTGTGCCTCCTCGTATCTTTGGGAGCACCCGCTTTGTCAAAAACCTTCGTCCCAGTCTCACCAAACTTGATCCCAGAGCGACTAAGTGTGTCTTCCTAGGGTACTCACGCACTCAGAAAGGGTACCGTTGCTATGATCCTGTGTCAAAGAAATGGTTTGTATCTGCTGATGTTGTTTTCTTTGAGCACATGCCCTTTTACTCTTCTGTTGGGTTGACTCTTACATCAGATTTATTACTGGATACACCTTTACCTGTCATGGATGATAGTGCTGATATTACTGATATTGCTGATACTATTTCTCCTACTGAAAAGCCGCCTCTAAAAGTATATCAAAGAAGACAGAAGACATCAACTCCCTCTATGGCCCCTCCAACGTCTTCATCCTCCGTGCCAGATCAAACACCATCGCAGATATTCTCTGATCTTGATGTTCCTATCAGCTTGAGGAAAGGAACTAGAACTTGCACTAAACATCCTATTGGAAATTTCTGTACTACTGATCATCTGCGGACTAATTTTGCTAACTTTACTGCTGCTCTTTCTGCTATATCTATTCCTAAAAATGCTTCTCAGGCTCTTAAACATCCTTCTTGGCGTCAAGCTATAGAAGCTGAAATGTAGGCTCTTACTGAACGCAACACATGGCAGCTAGTTGATCCTCCTGCAGATTGTTCCCCCGTTGGTTGTCGTTGGGTGTTTACTGTCAAATATCAACCAGATGGCACGGTTGAACCGCTAAAGGCGAGACTCGTTGCTAAAGGCTATACACAAACTTACGTGGTCGATTATTTTGAGACTCTCTCCTGTGGCTCGGCTGAACTCTGTACGGATTCTTATTTCTGTTACTATTAATTCTGATTGGCCCTTGTATCAACTTGATGTGAAGAATGCTTTTCTGTATGGGGATCTACATGAGGAGGTCTACATGGAACAACCTGATAACACCAAATCTTGTGATGTTTTTGGCCCTTATTTCGTTATCAAAACTGCCCTTTTAAACTGTTTTCCTCTCCTTTTTGTCATGTTTTCGAATAAACAGGCCACGCTACGTTCTTAACTCAATTTTATCATATTTTATAGAGTTTTCCCCGATTTTTAACTCATTTAGCAGCAAAAAGGGCCGTCCTGGTCTACGAACGTGTTCCACCTACATCGGCCTTCTTACCAACCGGTCGGCCGATACGCTCGGTGCCCGACACGGGTGCGCGATACCATACCGCGCGACACAAGGATGCCGCACAAGAAGGATCGAACGTGCGACACGCCATTTACCTGACAGGGAGTCGGGCTCTGCACGACAACTGAAGCGTGTCGCGCGATACAGGCCACCACCGGCAGGCGCCACTCGTCACGATGACCGACAGCCCGACATCCTTGTGCCGGGCGATACACATATCGGGCGTCCCTGAAGCCGCAATAATGGAGCTGAAGGAAGAACACGTGGCGTCCGGAGCACCATAACTTCCCCACCCGCTGCCTATAAATAGCAACTACAGGACTCCGATGGGAGGGGTCAGGAAACCCTCGAAAGCCAACTTAGGAAAGCTTCAGGAGCTAGCGTATCGTGCCTCAGAGGTGTGCCGGGCGATTCTAGGTGAGAACTTCCCCATCCCGATAGGGAGGGAATGGTTCACTTAGGGTCGTCCCGGGCACCACTGCAGGCCGATATCGGCCAACAAGAGTACCCGATACTGGAAGCAACACTCTGACCCGACACGATACCGAACCCATATACGTATCGCTAGTCGCGGCGCGTCGCCCGAGAGGGTGCCGCCCGACACGATCGTATCGGGCAAGGGCGACCCGCACGATACGTCCGCCCGTCATGAGTGTGTCGCCCGACATGGGCGTATCAGGCAAGGTTCCTGCCCGGTATCGGGCTGGAGGGTCTACTGCTGCCTGTCGCCCTTCTAAATCAAGAAGGCGGCATTTATCTTTATTTCAGTCATTTACTTTTTTTTTACTTATGCAATGTAATCAGACCCTTATATGTTAATGGAATTAGAAGAGTTTAATTATCTGCTGCTTTATGTTTGGTACCTTTGTTGGATGATTGCTATGTTTAACATCTGAACTCTAGCTTGTACGCTTGGATCGCGTTTTGATTAGCTACCGAATCGTGTTTTTTCCCGTTGCAACAACCTCGAGAGAGGTGTTGTGGCTCTAGTGTTTGGTCCGATACTGGAGTACGAGAGTGCCCAGGATCGGAGTTGCTTTAGTAACCTTTCCACTCTAACTTAGGTCCAGCAACCTCGAGAGGGGTGTTGATGCTTGGTTAGAGGTACCCGCTTCGAGAGGAGGGGTACAAGATGTTTCTGCTGCCGCTTGTTTTACCGAAGCTTTCTCCTTCGTTCCTTACTAAAGCGATAGTGTTATCTCTCTGTTTCCGTTGCACGAAAACCCCTAAAAACTGATAAATGCTTAAAACCTATTTTTCCTCGTAGCTCCAGTTGGAGGTAGATTTCTTTTGTTTTTATCGATCCTTGTCTGTTGTCCCCTTGGGGAGCTTTTATCATCTCCTTGCCCTTACCGGAGTGTAACGTGTTGATTCCGCGTTCTCAACACTACCACCCTTGTCCCTGTGTTCGACCCCGTATATCTACTTCGACACCGTAAACAAAGTTGCGGGGGCCTAGAAGGTTTCGGGTTATAAATTTAAAAGTCTGACTACTTCAAATCCGCCTCCACTTTTCGGACGCGCGATTTAGGCCGGTCAACTTTTTGGCGCCGTTGCCGGGGACAAGGCAAAACGGTACTGTTGACGAACCCGAATCCACTAACTACACTCCAGTGCCTCAAGTTTAGAAATGAGCTTGACAACACTCTCTTTTTCCTTTCTTATTATTATTCTTACCTGAAATGAATAATTCGTATTATTAATAACAAATTTTCTAACTTGATTTTTACATGATATTTAGGTACTCAGAAGAAAGGCATTCTGCTCAACTGAGCACCGACACCATCAAACATGCCGCCTCGCGTTGAACAACCTCCTTCTGAAGGTGAACGCCAAGGGAGAGCTAGACCCCGTTCAAACCAACCAGACTTGGTTGGACAGTTATTTGTTTTTGTAAAGAGACAAGATACAATCATTAACCAGCTGGCGCAAAGTGCGCTTCCCAATCCAGGAGTCCTAAACTCCATGCAGTTCCAGATGACAAATATGCAGACGCGCCAACGTCAAATCGATCAACAGTTGGCCCAAATGGCCGATTTGATGAAGAACCCTTCGAGAAAGATACTCTCTAGCCCTGAATCTGCCAGAATGGCAGTGCTAAGATCCGGGAGGACAGTGGAGCGTAATGAGGAGGTCAGACCGGGACCTGAATTGAGGACTGTGGGTGCGAATCCCGCAGAAGTCGAAAATCGACAAGCTGATGCCAGAGAGCCTGAACAGAGATCCTTTGAGGAGCTACCTGGTGGGAGAAGCCCTTACGCTCCCATGCTACCTTTCCCATACAAGCTGATAAAGGCAAACCTGAAGAAGCGCCACGAGAAGTTCATGGAATCAATCAAGAAACTTTATCTTGAAGTTCCCTTTTTGGACGCCTTAGAAGAGATGCCAACTTACGCCAAGTTTCTCAAGGATCTGATTACTAAGAAGAGAAGGGGAGGAAGAATTGAAACTGTGCATCTAGCAACTGTGTCCTCTGCTTTCGTAAAACCGGATTTGCCCAATAAAA
Source organism: Alisma plantago-aquatica (assembly GCA_963693085.1). Classification (NCBI taxonomy): domain Eukaryota; kingdom Viridiplantae; phylum Streptophyta; class Magnoliopsida; order Alismatales; family Alismataceae; genus Alisma; species Alisma plantago-aquatica. Next base: position 700,032,230 of record OY856410.1, on the reverse strand, counting down.
AGAAAGATCCTAGGGCTTTCACAATCCCTTTCGCCATCGGAGATAACGTCGAACGGAAAGGTCTTGCCGACATAGGGGCTAGCATCAGCCTTACGCCCCTAAGCTTCGCACAGAGATTAGGTTTAACCGATATGGTTAGAACCAATATGAGAATTGAACTAGCAGATCATACATTTAAAAAACCTGTTGGCGTTGTTGAAGATGTGCCAATCCGGGTAGGTAATTTCTTCATTCCGTGTGATATAGTTGTCATTGATACCGTGGAGGACCCCCGCTATCCTATCATCTTCAGACGTCCTTTCCTGGCTACAGGAAGGGCGTTGATCGATGTTTCTGAGGGAATAATCACTCTTAAGGGTCGGAAACGACCACTTAGACTTCAAAGTGAAGGATGCGATGAGAGGACCTTCCCTGTCAGAGTCCGTTTGCTTTGCGGACAATTACGACCAGTTCTGCGAGGAGATGGAAGAAGACATCCGAATGGTAGACCCCCTTGCGAGGGCGATAAGCAGTCAAGATTCTGACTTTGAAAGTCCAGAAGTCGCGGAGTTTCTCAGCTTTCTTAACGTGTCTGATGAAGATTTGAGCAACGAGGATGAGGTGGTGGAATCTGTCAAGTATGCCTCTCTTGAGGGGGCGCTGCAAGAAAAGACATCCAGGGCCAAGGCTGAATTGAAGCCGTTACCTGAAGGGTTGAAATATGAATTCCTAGATCATGAAGAAAGGAACCCTGTCATCATCAACGTCAACCTTACAAAGGATCAGTTGGACAGACTTCTTGAGGAGTTAAGACTCCACCGACGGGCTATAGGATACTCAGTAGAAGACATCAAAGGCCTTAGCCCTGCTTTATGTATGCATCGCATTAATCTGGAGGAATCTACCAAACCTCTGGCTCAACCCCAGAGAAAGTTGAATCAGATGCTGAAAGAAGTCGTCAAGAAAGAGGTAATCAAGTTGAGGGATGCGGGGATCAATAACCGATCAGCGATAGTAACTGGGTAAGCTCGATCCACGTAGTACCCAAAAAGGGTGGTATGACGGTGGTAAAGGGGATAAAGGCGATGAAGTGGCGGTTAGGACCGTCACAGGATGGAGAATGTGCATTGATTACAGGAAGCTAAACCAAGCTACAAAAAAGGATCATTTTCCGCTACCTTTTATTGATCAAGTTTTTGAAAGATTAGCGCATCATGACTTTTTCTATTTCTTGGATGGTTTTTCAGGATTTTATCAGGTCCCCATCCTGCCAGACGACCAAGTGAAGACAACCTTTACCTGCCTCTACGACACCTATGCCTTCAGAACGATGCCCTTCGGCCTCTGTAACGTTCCCGCCACGTTTCAACGCTGCATGATATCAATGTTCTCGGATTTTCTGGAAGATATCGTGGAAGTTTTCATGGACGATTTTTCTGTCTATGGAAAAGACTTCGGTATCTGCCTGAAAAACCTCTCTTTGGTTCTGCAACGATGCGAGGAGAAAAGTTTGATTTTAAACTGGGAAAAGTGCCATTTTATGGTACGAGAAGGCATCGTTCTGGGACATAAAGTTTCAAGGCGTGGCATCGAGGTGAACATTAGCAAGGTTGAAGCCATATCCAAGCTTCCTCCACCGAAGTCCGTGACGGGAGTGAGGAGCTTCCTCGGACACGCCGGCTATTACCGAAGATTCATAAATGACTTCTCAAAGATTTCAAAACCGTTGTCCAATCTGCTGGTAAAAGATGTTGAATTTGTTTTCTCTGATGACTGTCTAACTGTTTTTCAGGCTTTGAAGAACGCTCTTGTCTCACCACCCATCCTCCAAGCTCAGACTGGGATTTACCATTCGAGCTTATGTGCGACACCAACGACTATGCAGTAGGAGTTGTCCTGGGGCAGAAAAAGGATAAAAAGCACCACGTGATCTTCTACGCTAGTCGCACGTTGGACGAAGCTCAGGTAAATTATACAACTACGGAAAAAGAGATGCTCGTAATCGTCTTCGCTTTTGATAGGTTCAGATCGTACCTCATCGGGGCAAAGGTCAAAGTATACACAGATCATGGGGCTATAAGATACCTCATGCAAAAGAAAGATACAAAGCCCAGACTGTTGAGGTGGGCCCTGTTGTTACAAGAATTCGACCATGAAATAGTCGATAAGAAGGGTGCATAAAATGTGGTCGCTGACCACTTATCAAGGATCATTTCAGAAGGACAGAGGGAACTGCCCATTAATGACAATTATGCCGACGAAGCTTTAATGATGATCGAAACCAAGGAGGACTTACCCTGGTTCGCAGACATCTGTAACTATCTTGCTTGTGGAGAACTGCCCCCTGACATCACATATAACCAAAAGAAGAAGCTGTTCGCGGATGTGAAAAATTACTATTGGGATGATCCTCTCCTTTTCAGCAGATGTGCTGATAGCTTGTACCGGAGATGCATTCCCGAAGAAGAAACCCCGAACATTCTGAAAGAGTGCCACGCCTCCCCTTACGGAGGCCATCTGGGCAGCGAAACGACTGCTGTCAAAGTGCTACAATCAGGTTTTTACTGGCCCTCTCTATTCAAAGACGCCGCACAGTTTGTAAAGGTTTGTAAAGAGTGCCAATCGACGGGCAATATTGGGCGCAGGAACGAGATGCCAATGGCAAATTGGATTGAAGTAGAGATCTTCGATGTATGGGGGATTGATTACATGGGACCGTTTCCCCCATCAAGGGGGTATCAGTACATTCTAGTGGCAGTAGATTATGTATCAAAATGGGTAGAAGCTGTTGCAACTCAAACGTGCGACGCTAAGTCAGTGATCAAGCTATTCGAGAAGACGATTTTCCCTCGGTTCGGTGTACCACGTACTGTAATAAGCGACGGTGGGTCGCATTTCAGAGAAAGACAGTTTGAAGCACTCCTGCGAAAGTATGGAGTTAAGCACAAGATCGCTACGCCCTACCACCCACAGACTTCCGGGCAGGTAGAGGTTTCGAATAGACAAATCAAGCAGATTCTGGAAAAGACTGTCAGCCGGACGAGGAAGGATTGGTCAATGAAGCTTGATGACACACTTTGGGCCTACAGGACTGCCTATAAAACGCCCTATAAGTTGATCTACGGAAAATCCTGTCATCTACCCCTTGAGCTGGAACACAAGGCCCTTTGGGCAATTAAATTCTTGAATATGGATCTAGAGAAAGCGGGAGAAAAGAGATATTTGCAGTTACAAGAGCTTGAAGAATTACGGATGCATGCTTATGAAAATGCAAAAATCTATAAACAGAGGACAAAGGTGTGGCATGATGCCCACCTGAGAAGGAAGGACATAAGTGAAGGTGATAAAGTTTTATTATTTAAATCCTCTATCCGTCTTTTTCCAGGAAAGTTACAAACGAGATGGTCCGGACCGTTCACTGTATCAAAGATATACCCATCCGGAATGATGGAGCTATATGACAAAGATGATCCGACCAAAGTTTTTCAAGTGAACGGGCACAGGGTGAAAAGGTACTATGAAGACGAAGCTTTTGTTAGGAGGACAGAGATCAACTTGCAAGACATGGATGCTGTTGAAGGCGAAAAGTGAAGGACCTAAACCGGTCGAGCTGGCGACGCAAACTACAGCGCTCCTCGGGAGGCAGCCCGAGCTTTTATTTTTCCTAGAATAGGACGTTATTTACTTTCTTGCAAGACAAACATTATGAACATTTGGACTGTAATAAGGCCCGGGTCAGTGCATGCGCCACATGCGCTGACTCTTCTGTTTTATGGGCCACCGCTCTGGTTTATGGACCTGGATGGGTAATATTATCTGAGGTCGGGAACTTAACCTTAGGTCAATGATGTTTTACTCATCAATCGCTTTTTCCCCTGCTTTGTTTTTAAGCTTTTCATCTAGGTTTTGTTCTGTAGGCTTCGTATCGGGCAGCAACTCAACCAGCGTGTAGAAGACGCTCATATCGGGAAAAGGTATATCGGGCATCGCATAAGCCGTGTCGGACGACACGCCTGGGCGGCAAGCTCCTGTATCGGGCAAGATGAGTAATTACCCTTGATTAGACGGATGGGACCGCTCGTTTCGGGAATGGCTTGTCTCAACGACCGACACGCGTTCCGAATTTACCCGTTTTACCCCCGGTTGAGATTGCTATATATAGTACAGAGGTTTTACCGCGTGGGGCTACTACTTTTACTCTTCTAGCTACCCGTATCATGCGGTAATTTCTCTCTTTGCTCGTATGTCGTCCAGCTAGCTTTTGCCTTGGTGTCGTGCGAGAGTTTAAGATAGTAAAGGTATAGCCCGACAGCCTGCTTGTCCGACACGACATTCTTATCGCGCGCTGCGTACCGGGTTGACGACTTTAGTTGATTTTCCTTGTGTCGCCCGACACGTGTGCCACGCGATACGTTTTTCGTACGCGGTTGCCCGATACGCCATATCGGGCGATAACCTTGTCGCTCATCCTTGTGCAGCTTCACTTATTCTTGCTGTCAGGCGACACGTTGTCCTATCGGAAAGACCCTATCGGGCATTTTGTTTCACGCGGTCGTATCGCCCGACACACCCGTGTCGGGCGACAGACATGGGGCACGGCTTCTCTCCATATCATCCAGTTTTGTATCGCTATGATGTTCTTTTGATGGACGACCACCGAACTTTGTAACGGGCCGAATTTTATCGTGCTATCAGTTTTGCTTGCCTACCTAACATTCAAATAATCAATGAACTTGTTTAATGATAACAGATATGGCCCGTACACAGCAAACCGCCGTCCGAGTTGACAAACTTGGCAGAAGAATCAACACTGAGGCCGCAGCTGAAGCAACAACGGTCGGGCAGAAACGCCAGAATCCCGAGGCAGCTGGACCATCAACTGCTAAGAAGAGAGCAAGGACGGAAGAAGTAACGACTCCATTTTCTTTCCCGGAGAATGCAGCCAGAACAAGTGCAAAGCTCTCAAAAAGAAAACGCAAGGCTCGTGCATATTATGACGATAATAACCGGCCTATGGTAGACAGAGAACTCTTGAAAACACTTGTGGATACTATATCCAAAGAAGATACCCTCCATGAAGAAGGTGGCTTCATGACTGATGAACCCAAAATACCCACATTCAATCCAGAAGCCACTGGAGAAAGACTTCCACTGATTTTCTCTTTTGGAGATGGTCCTAAACCACCGCAGAAGACAGACAATGATAAGGAAATGGACCTCTCTTGGGGCTACCAAATCAAGAAAAAGTATTGATAAGTGGACTTCTCTGACTAGTTCAATAGATGATGAAAGTTTAAAGAAACTGAGGTTGATGATCAGTCCTTTTGTTCATGATTCACAATGGAAGTATCTTAAAAAGTCTACCTGGTTTAAGGGAATGCCTAATAGTTTTGGAACTTCTTCCTCAGCAAAAGCGCATGACTGATCTCATTGAATCTTGCAATCCTGAACGCACATTTGCCTTTTGGTACAGCTGACTGCAGCATCTTCATCCTAGAATGGATATCAAATAAAGAGAAGCCTGACCAACTCCGCCACGTCGACTACTGGCGCAGGCGCGCTCACCAGCTAACCCTCACTGGGGTAACATTACCCTACCTTATCTACTTCACAACTCTGGGACAGAGTCTGGAGCAAGTTTGGGGGGGGCACCATGTACCAGTGAGGGAGGTATTTTGTTCTTTTGTCCTTCTATATCTTATGTACATATGCAAGCTCTTACAAAAATTTTGAAATTTTTTGCATAATTTGTCTCCATCACATATGTACAAAGATGCTATATAGTAAAAAACCTGATACGACTTCTTGCCAGTTTATTTTCTATGTGCCTAAGGAGATGCAAGTTTTGTTATGTCTTTCTGATAATGCAACCTCAAACGACAAAAGACTACGACTTTCCACGCCAAAAATTTCGAAAAATAATCTCGCAACAGCTAAGAGATGTGTATGCAGAAGGAAAAAGCTGCCCAAACAGCAACAAAAATTCCTCTTGTTTTCCCCTTACCCAACAAAATACCAAAAAGAGAGAATAGCCTTATGAGAGTGAATAAAAGCATGAGAGTTGTGCCCAATAAAAAGAAAGAGAAAAAGAAAAGAAATATATACACACTTGTTTTCCAAAAGTACCCATCTTTAGGCATGGTAGATCCGGGGCAGTGGTACGTAGGATGTGAAATCATTGCTCTAAAGCCAACTGGCTTGGACTGCAGGGACCACTTGCCCGCTAACGGACCCGTACCTGGATGGACTAATGGGAAACAAGAAAAACCCAAAAAGCCTTAGCCTACCCAACACACAACTTTCTGCCCCCAAAAGCTGTTTGGTGTGAAGGCTAACTTCGAAATCATGCACCAAAGTCTCGCTGAAGCTGTAGAGAAAATTTTTGCTGAAATAATAAGGCAGGAGAAATAAAGTCTGTTGTTCGTGGTCGGGCCGCATTCTCTGTGAGACATCTCAATGCTCGCTCAAACCCATGGTCTGAAAACTATACCGGTCGAGAAGAAGCATCGCAAAACAAAGTTTAAAAATTGATTGAGGACAATCAAAATTCTAAGTTTGGGGGAGTTGATAACACCAAATCTTGTGATGTTTTGGGCCCATATTTCGTTATCAAAACTGCCCTTTTAAACTGTTTTCCTCTCCTTTTTGTCATGTTTTCGAATAAACAGGCCACACTACGCTCTTAACTCAATTTTATCATATTTTGCAGAGTTTTCCCCAATTTTTAACTCATTTAGCAGCAAAAAGGGCCGTCCCGGCCCTCGAACGTGTTCCACCTACACCGACCTTCTTACCAACCGGCCGGCCGATACGCTCACTGCCCGACACGGGTGCACGATACCATACCGCGTGACACAAGGATGTCGCGCAAGAAGGATCGAACGAGCGACACGCCATTTACCCGACAGGGAGTCAGGCTCGCCACGACAACTGAAGCGTGTCGCGCGATACAGGCCACCCACCGGCAGACGCCACTCGTCACGATGACCGACAACCCGACATCCTTGTGCCGGGCGATACACATATCAGGCGTCCTTGAAGCCGCAATAATGGAGCTGAAGGAAGAACACGTGGCGTCCGAAGCACCATAACTTCCCCCACCCGCTGCCTATAAATAGCAGCTACAGGACTCCGATGGGAGGGGTCAGGAAACCCTCGAAAGCCAACTTAGGAAAGCTTCAGGAGCTAGCGTATCGTGCCTCAGAGGTGTGCCGGGCGATTCTAGGTGAGAACTTCCCCATCCCGAGAGGGAGGGAATGGTTCACTTAGGGTCGTCCCGGGCACCACTGCAGGCCGATATCGGCCAACAAGAGTATTAAGCATGCTAGCACACCTCTGGATCCAGATACTGACTGGGATGATGAGAACTCTCCTGCCTATCCTGACCATCATCAGTACCGATGCATGGTTGGTAAGCTTATTTATCTGATCGTCACACGAGCTGATATTACTTCTGCTGTCGGTCTTGTTAGTAGATACCTGGATAAACCCCAGCAATGTCACTGGGACGCTGTTTGCCACATTCTTAAATATTTGAAGAGCTCTCCTGGGAAAGGCCTGCTATATAAGAAACATGGTCACTGTAAACTCCTTGGTTATTCTGATTCTGACTATGCTGGGAGCAAGCTCAACCGACGCTCCACTTCTGGCTACTGTACATTTGTGGGAGGAAATCTTGTTACTTGGCGAAGCAAGAAACAGACTGTGGTTGCTCACTCAAGTGTTGAAGCTGAATATTGCGACATGGCGCATACTACTTGTGAGCTTTTCTGGATTCGAAGCCTACTGAAGGATTTTGGTATTTTTGACTCCTCTCCTATTCCGATGTATTGTGATAACACAACTGCTACGTTTATCGCCAGTGATCCCACTTTTCATGAGCGGACTAAACACATTGAGGTGGACTACCATTTTGTTCGCGAAGCTGTATTATCTGGCCAGATATCCACTCCCTACATCTATACTTCTGATCAGGTGGCTGACATCTTCACAAAGATTCTTCCAAAAACGAGATTTGCTACTATGACATCCAAGCTGGGCATGATTGACATCTACACTCCAGCTTGAGGGGGAGTATTAGTATATACACTTTACTGCTTTTCTATACTTAGTGTATTTTGCTTTATGCTTTTTCTATTGTGTACTCTTTATCCCACATAGGTTATCTCTATACCATGTGTACTCTCTTATCTTATAAAAGAGAGCCCCTTGTACTCTGTTTAATCATCCAATAATAAGCAATCTCGTTGCCGACTTCTAGAAGAACCATCACCAAGAGTAACATGTAGAGCAGTAGAAGTTTTATGTAGTTTAGAAAAAAGTGCAAATTTCCAGGAAATATGGGAGGTGGTGCCAAAATCAATCACCCATTTATTTTTACTATAAGATGCAGATTAGGCAACGAGAGCAGAACCTCCTTCAGCAGAGCCATCAATAGTGGAGGAAGGAAAACGAGACTAAAGCAACTTTTCGAACACAGAGAGAATCGAATCTGTAGATGGCTGAGACGAGGATGATGGTGCAAAATCAGGTTGATCTGTAGTAACCTGATTGGCCCAAGCAAGCTTACCATGCTTAATCCAACATCGATCTTCAATATGGTTTTTGCGTTTATAGAAATGATAGTATCGTTGTTCAGAAGAAGACAGGTCTTGACCAGATGATGAAGAACCACGACTAGAACCAACAGTAGAGCGGCCACGCCCACGACCTCTGCTTCGGCCATGGTCACGACTACGATAGGAGTCTCCTGAGCGGACAACTAGAGAGGAAACATCAGAGTGGTCTGGTAGCAGAGGGGAGACGGACAGGAGACGCGAGACCCATTTCACAACATCACATAGTGTAGGCAACGAGTCGCCAAGGAATGAGGTTTCCACGAAATCGACAAAATTTTGCTCAAAATTTTGATTCCGACACCATATGCTACGAAATCATACGGTTGTACCGCCATGTTGAAATCAACGAAATTTTTTGCCCAGTTTTGGAAATTTTCTAAGAAATAGTAAAGTTTACTTATCTCCCACATCAAGGACCCCCCACCTATATCCATATCAAATTTTATTGCATAAAACAATGCATTTAGGTGTAGAGATCACGCCTGTCAAATTTCATAAATTAATTTGCTCATTTTGGCGTCGACACGAGCACGGTCGCATCTGTCGAAATTTATCGAAATTTCAAAAAATTTCGGTTTCCATACCGACGAAACGACATCGAAATCGGATACCTCGTTCCTTGCGAGTCACTGGACAACATTTGATCTACCACTCCAGAGAACGAGTGTGGCAAGCCCGCAAGAAATTGCACCCGTTGAAGTTCATTGCTGACGTTGTATTTCAGTGATATCAATAGAAGAGGGTGGTATACTGCAAACTAGTCCTAGAGAGCGCAACATTGACTGTAGTAATCTTCCACATATTCAGTAGCAGAATACTCCTTTTTAGCCAGGTGTCGAAAAATTTCAAACACTTTCTTTAGATTTTGCTGATAAGAATAAACATGTGAGAGCTGGTTCCACATGGCTTTGGCAGTTCGGAGACGAAGAAGTGAATGGATGATTTTGGGCTCAACATTATTGACCATCCAGGTCATGTTGTTGTAGTCCTTTAGTTTACAGGTCGTAGGCTTGTTTAGTTTATCATCAACATTATCAGCACGTATGACGCCGAATCATCTAGACATAGGGTGACGTAGGCAATATGTGGGGGGTCCTCCGGAAGGTAACTTGAAAGGCTGTTGTGCGGTGGAGAGGGAGATTTAAGACAACATTGTGGTAGGTGGTAGGGGCGGCGACGTGGAGAGGTCGAGTTGTGGGTGGAAGGGGCTGGGGTAGGAGGGAAGGTGGTAGGGGAGGCAGTGGTCGGGGGAAATAGGAGGGGCGACGACTGGGGAAGGAGGAGGCGGCGGTGGGTAGGGCAACAAGGTGAGAGGGCGGGTAATGGGAGAGGAGAGGAGGGCCAACGGTAGGAGAACGGGGGGGGGGGGGTCGACAGCGAGAGAGAAGGGGAGGGGCTGGGTTGGCGATGGGAGAGGAGGGGGCTGGGGAGGGGTTGATCAGGCACAACGAGCGTGTGGGGGGGTCAGCGACGGCGGGTGTGCTGGGCGGGGGGGGGGGGTTAGCAACGACGGGAAATAGGAGGGGCGGCGACTGGGGAAGGAGGGGCGGGTAGGATAGTAGGGTGAGAGGGCGGGCGGTGGGAGATGAGAGGAGGGTCGACGACGGGAGAAGAGGGGAGGGGAGGGTGGTCGGTGGTGAGAGAGAAGGGGTGGGGGTGGGTCGACGACATGAGAGGAGGGGGGTTGGCAGTGAGAGAGAAGGGGAGGGGGTGGATCGATGACATGAGAGGAGGGGGTGGGGGGCTGATCAGGCACAGTGGGCATGGGGGGGTCAGCGGCGGCGGGCGTGGGGGGTTAGTGACGACGGAAAAAAGGAGTGGGAGGGATCGGGCTGGATAGGGAAAGGGGTTAAGGAGGATCGCAACTTGCTCTTGATACCATGAGAAATGGTTTTTTATTTGATGATCAAAAGTGAGTACAATGCTCTCTCTTTTATAGTCCAAGGGATAAAGGTAAAATCCCCAGATAACAACTATAGGATAAAACTAAAGAGGCATAGAACTAAAGAGACAATAATAAAAATAAGGAATATATATTAACACTTCCTCTATTGATGATAAGAAATTGTAATCAAGCCCTCACCAACTTGGATAAATTCCTTAAACGTCACTTCAAACCAGTGTAGTTCACAACATTAATATCAATATGTTTTTCATAGAGGCAATGGGATAAGTCATAAGAAATCTTTGTAGCTTCTTTGTAAGCTTTTTCTATAGTTATTTGTGAAGCACCAAGGTTTGCCTTCCTTTTTGCAACCACGTCCAATGGACTAGGAGAGGCTAAAGTATCCATAAGCCCTTTTCCAGAAGGATATATATGGACCAAAATTGAATGCAAGTCTCATAATAATTCTCTGGCAAGTGTTACAGTTTGAGGGGTGGAATCCATAGGAGAACCACCAAGTTGATAGAAAGTCCCATTATAATTCTACAAAAATTGTACCAGCAAAATAAAAGCATTCACATGTTAGTATTGAAGTTCCTTGTTAAAAGAGTAGAATATGTTGGGGGGGGGGAGTGAGGGGGAAATAATGAGACAACTAAAAATCAAATCATAATAAGAAGAAAACACTTGCCAGAGGGAGTACCACAACAGAGCAAGTGTCTGCCTTTTCACCGACTCACTGACTGACGTTACAATAAGAGCTATTACAATGAAGAGAAATTCAGAGGGAGGCGAGAGAGAATCATTCATCAATGTAATATAAAAAATCAAACTGTAAAATTGGTAATTACTATTGATCTAAATAAGATAATTACAATGTCCTCTCTTTTATAGGACAAGAGATGAGGAAAAATATAATTAATAGATATGGGATAAAACTAATGAGAAAAAATAACAAGACACAATATTAAAGGAAATAAGTTCACACTCCCTCAAGCTGCAGCATAGATATCTCGCAGTGCCCAGCTTGTCCAACATTGTAGTGGTCTTTGGCAGAGGCTTGATGAAGATAACAATTTAATTAGTTCTGGTTATAAGGAGTGGAGATGAGTCCAAACATGATGTCTTCTCTAACAAAGTGACAATCCACCGCGATGTACTTGGTCTGTCATGGAAGGTGGGATTGCTAGGAATGAAGATAGAAGCTTTATTATCATAGTACATAGAAATAGGTCCAGTCCTCCCCGCTGGCTGTTTGTATCGATGGATTGTCCCTTGCCTTGCTTCCCCTACCCCTATCTTCCAGGAAATTTACAAATGTCGAATTCCTTCAGAAGTCCATGGAACCACATTAATTCACATGTAGTATGAGCCATAGTCCTATACTCGGCTTCAACACTTGATAGAGCAACGATAGACTATATTTTCCTGTGCCATATAACTTAATTTCCTCCCATAAATGTGTACTAACCGCAGGTAGGTTTGCGACGTTATTCGAGAAAAAGTCGGAAAAAATTCAGAGGATACATACATATATTGCATAGAGATATATGTATATATATGTTATGCACATATAAATATACGTATATATCACATACATATATATACCTATTAGTTACATATACATACATATATTACATACACACATATATATGTACATATATACACATATGTGCACTCGAAATCTCAAACTAAGTTGGATTCTTAATCATTATAATACAGGAAAAAAATGTATAGAATGTGAAAAAAAAATTAAACGTGATTAGTTCGTGAAAAATACGGGAATAAAACGTTATATTAGGAGTTGAGATTTATTCGGAAGTTTCATACGTCTAGGGAAAAATTCACGTTTTATACGTGACTTTTTCAAAAAGTCGGAGTGTATTGTGACTATGGTACTTTGCGATCAAATCTGCTGCCAGCAGAATTGGAATCCGAGTAACCAAAAATTTTGAAGTGCCCATATGCCTATATATTCGATACTTGAGAATATTACAGACAATCCAGTGACATTGTCGAGGTTTATCCAGGTACCCACTGACAAGTCCCACTACTATAGAAATATCAACTCTAGTAACAATCAAGTAGATCAACTTACCAACCAGTCTTCTATATTGTTGGTTGTTAGGATATGGAGAAGAGTCATCATCCTGATTTGTATTGGGATTAAGAGGAGTGCTGGTAGGTTTAGTCCAAGCTTGCCAATTCCCTTCAAGAGATTAAGAACATATTTTTATTGTGACAGACCTATCCCAGAAGAAGAAGAAGAATGGAAAACCTCAATACCAGAAAATATCAAAGTTTTTCTATATATTTGGTGATAAAGTTGTTACAAGTACGTCTTAGTAACTTGTATGCCTTCTTGGTCAGTAGCAGACAAAATAATGTCATCGTCATATACTATCATACTTGCAAGTCTAGAATTAGTCTTCTTAATGAACACTAAATGATTAAATGAGTGTCTAAAATTGAAAGACTACCAAAAATTTTGGGTGTGACAGAGAAGAGCGATGCATTCAGATACAAAATAGTGTTAGGCACCTGATTTTGCAACACAAGTGATGGCATCCTATTGATCAAGTAGCAAGTAGTAGAGACCGCCTCAGGCCAAAACATCTTGGGACATTGTAATGGAGAGCACGTGCTACTTCAGTAGATGATGATTCTTTCTTTCAACAATACTATTTGTCGGGGGGCAAAGAAACATGAGGTTTGATAAATAGAGACATTTTTTTTACGAAACTGACCCACAAACTTTTGCATGAATTCAAGAGCATTATCAGTTCTAGAAAATTTAATAGGTTTATCAAAATAAATTTTAATTTTAGCAAAAAAGGCAGTAATAGTATCCAAAAATGAGCCTGATCCTTAAGCAAAAACAACCATGTAGTTCTAGAAAAATCATCTATGAATGTCATAAAATAACAAAGTCCTGAAATGCTCGTAACATTATAAGGACCCCAGATATCAACATGCACCACATCAAACACACATTTTGAACCAATAGAATTTTCTTAGGATAAAAAACACGAGATTTATGCTAAATTGACCAGTTTCACAATGAAATACACTATCCAAAATAGTAGGAAATAAACACTTCAACTTTGCAACAGAGGGGTGGTCAAGACTATAGTGCCACTGCAGACCGGTCAAACTAGAGAGCAGAACAACCAGAAAAATCTTCAGTATGTTGAGATAATACAAGCCATGTTCTTCATGGCCCAAGCCAATCCTCGTCCTTGTACACACAACCCTCAATGTCAAAAGCTATAGAGCATTGAAGGCTATTAACAGTTTTACTAGCAGAAGGAAGATTTAAAGGTTAGTTTGGAATATAGAGTGTAGATTGGAGAAGTAAATTGGTAGGGGTGCAAATACTCCCGATGCTGTCTTCTGGAGTTTAATAGCCATCAACTATTGTAACATGTGAAATAGAAGTTGTTTTAATGAGATCGGTAAATAAGGCAGAATTGCCAGATATGAGAGGAAGCACCAGAATCAATGACCCATTTATTTTTACCATATGACGTAGAGAAAGTGAGGAAAGTAGAACCTCCTTTGAGATGCACATCGGAAGTTGGAGGAAGGCGACTTGAAGAAGCTTGTCGAACTCGGAGCAGATCCACTCAACAAAGGGTTAAGTAGACTGTGTCGGTGAAGTAGTGTCAGCAGTCTCTGTTGTAACCTGATTGGCCCATGTCGGTTCTCCATATTTTACCCAACTACAATCTTTGATGTGGTTCGTTCGACCATAGAAGTTACAATATCTCTGACCAGGAGGGGAATGTCCACGACCAAGGCCAGAGGGAGGTGGACCTCGTCCAGGACCTCTAAAAGAGAGACCGCGTCCACAACCACGACCACGACCACGACCGGAGTCCCTTGAGCGAACAACCAAAGCAACGACTTCTGAAGGTTTAGAAGGCAGAGAAAAGACAGACAATAGACATTGGACACACTTCAAAACATCACACATAGTAGGCAAGGGATCACTGAACAAGATCTAGTCAACAACCCCAGAAGAAGGAAGGTGGAAGACCATATATCAACAAAGAGAGGATGACAAGCCTCAAGCTCATCCTAGGGTGCACAAGATTGATTGTAGTAGTCCTCCACAGGGCCATTAGTGGAGTATTCCTTCTTAGTGATGTTTTTGAAGATCCCTAACACCTTCTTAGGATTTTGCTTGTGAGAATAGAGATGTGAGATCCTTTCCCACATTGCTTAAGCAGTCCGGAGACAAAGGAAGCAATCGACCAATCTTTGGTTCAACACTATTTACCATCCAAGTCATGAGACTAGAGTACTCTTTGACCCATATATCATAATCTTGCCTGGCTTTGTCATCAGTAGTGGCTGTAGAAGCAGGCGAAGCAACAATATTGAGATGTGAGTAACGCTCGTGGGTTTTAATGTATAACTCAAAGGAGGCAGACCATGTATGATAGTTGGAACCATCCAACTTGATAGCGTGATGCAAAGCGTGCAGAGGGGATCTGTCAACTCCATGCGGATAATCAAAAAGAGTTATAAAGAAGAGTGTGGATGGTCGCGCTTACCACATGTTTCAATAGGAACTCTAGTAGGCGTGCAACAACAGAGATTCACATTGACCTAACACGGGCAATAATAGTCGAAGAAGTGCGTGTATGGGTACACATAGCACATGTAGGAGTAGGAAGGCTAGTAGACGTGCAACAATAGAGATATCCCAACAACCTAACGCATGGGCAACCACAGTCGAAGAACCTATGTCACTGGAGCATCAATGCATTAGGTGAAATAGGTAGTAATAAGGAATGAGGTATTTGATTTCGATGGCGCGGAAATGGAAATTTGTGGAATTTTTGATAAATGCAACCGTGCATGTTTCGATGCCAAAATGAATGAATTAAGCCATGAATTTTCACATGCGTGATCTCTACACCTAAATGCAGCGTTTTATGCAATAAAATTTAACGAGGGTAGGTCAGGGAGGTTCCTTCATGTGGGTCGTAAGGAAACTTTCCTATTTCCTTAGAATTTTGATGACAAAATGTAGGAATTAAGTCATGTATTATTACAAGTATGAGCTGTGTACATGCATGTACTTATTTGTGCTATAATCTCAATTATTGGATATGTAGGGAATCCCCACATATTTTACTTGGGTTGATAGTTTGTTGTTGATATTGACTCAATAGTAAATCGTTTCATTAGCCCCAAGAACACTTGTGCAATGTTTTCATGCAAGAGGATTATTTTTTGGTGTTTGGCTTCCTAGCACCCTCATTGCCTAATAAACCACCACTAGGAGACATGCCATCCACATTGAAGAAAATAAAAAACAACATAAAGCATGCATTGCATAAGTATTTAATGATTTGAATATCAAATATAAGGGAATGCAATGCAATTATGAATTATGATATATTATAAGTATATACTATGTATGAGTACTAAATGGTGAAATAACACCAATCCCCCTTTACTCCTCTTAAACAACAATAACACCAAGTATTGCAATTATCAAAATTTCCATCTAAATTTTTGAGTTGTACACAAAAACCTTAAAACCGATTAAAATTTGGCGAAATTCATCGAAATCATTGAAATTTTTATCGAAATTTTGATAAATGCAATCTTGGTAGCAGTTTTGGTCGAAATTGACACGATCGCACGTTTTGGCACCAGATTCCGTCGAAATCGAGTTGTCGAAATTTTTCCAATTTCGACAAAACCTCATTCCTTGGGTAGTAGGGGGGAACAAGGCCCTCAAACACACAAGAAGACTGAAGATGAGGGGATGGTTTTCAGAAGGAAGGCAAGTAAAAAGGAAGGATGCGAAGAGGAAGGGGATTAGGCAGTAATAGAGGGTGGCGACAAGACGGAAGGATCCAAGGAGGGTAGTGGCTAGTGACAAGGTGGTTTTGTAGTGGGTGGGATAGGTGACAGGGGCAGGGTGGGTAGGCAACTAGTTTAAGGGAGTGTAGGTGAGAGAGGGAGGTAGAGTGGTGGAGGGGTAACAATGGCATCGGGTTGTGGAGTGGTTTCTAGGAAGGGAAGGTGGAGGGGCAGTGGGTGGAGATGTGACGGGTAGGGAGGGGTAGGTGGTGGGGGCAGGAAGGGTAGGCGACTAGTGGGTTTAAGGGGTTGTAGGTGAGAGAGGAGGCAGGTAGGGAGGGGTAGGCGGTAGATGGTTAGAGAGAAGGGAGGTTGGGTGGTGGAGCGACAGGGGGTAGAGGACCAACGTTACAAGTACTGCACAAAATATATGACAAAACTAGATATGGGACAAAACTAAAGAGAGAAAAAAATGTAAAAGGAAATAAGTTAACACATAAAATTAATGAATTGAATTTCACTTATAAAATAAAATGAAAAAGAAACTAACTAACAATGATATTGTAGGCGTCACAAGTAGTGTACAAGGCTCACCCCTTGTGGAGCTCACAAAGTGGAGGAAGGAATGCCACCCCATCTTCCTATTGTTGTTGTTACTTGTAGAGACACCTTCCAAGGGTGCTTCAAGTGCTGACAATGCTAGGATGCGGGGCCACCTCTCCATTGTAGAAACGGGGGGGGGGGGTAGTTGACAGAACAAGAGAGAAGGTCACCACCTCCGACCAGATACACAACGTCTCCAACGTAGTTTTTGGCAACCAAGACTCCAAGAGCCTCTCGATCATCCGAATCCCCGATGAATTTGCGAGAGGAGCTACTAGGGGTCACAACTCAGGTTAACTTTATATCATGGGGTGGACTAGGAGTTTGGGAACCCAAAATTCCAATAAAGGGGTCAACTGGGCGGGCAAGCGAATCTGGATCCACATCCCTATGATGCCTAGATTCGATAAGGTGGTCAAGGCATCCTTTTGCAGTCCCCTTAAAAGTGCTCAACGAGGCAATATGGGGAAGCTTTTCCCGTCATTCACAAAATGTGGGTGTTTATGTAATGGGCTTGCTTACTTACCCACACTCATCCTCGAAGTGGAGATCCTCGCATGTCCTGCGTCGCATTCGGCAGGAATGTGTCAAAAAACCCTTGCTCATATTTCATCGCCTATGGGTGCTAATGCAATGTTTTTCTAGGTAGGAAGTAGGAACTCTCCAACAAAACAAAATGACGTGGATCCATCTCATGAGAAGGCACTATATTATGGCTGACACCTACCACCCATCCTTCTGTGATGTTCATGCTTTGGAAAGATTAAATTTGCATGTGTAGTCGTTATAGGAAAAATGAATCTAATTTAAGAATACTAGTTATATATCAAAACATCCCATGAATATGTCATATTCTATGACAATACTTACATGGGTAGTATAACACTGTGAAACAAGCTACATGGTCAATAAATGTTATCTTTTCCATTTGGGTACCATCACAATATAACTCGTTTCTCCTATATTGCAAGCTCAGATTTGCAAGCATATAGTGATTGCTATATATGTAATATAGATAATGTGAATTTTGTTCAAATATTGTAATTCTGACACAATTATTTTGAGTAAGAAGTCTTGCACAATATGAATAGCACATATTGTAATCTAAGTTAACCCATAGTTTAACTACACAAACATTCAACCAGAATATGCAAAATTGTAATAAAAGCTATTAAAGTAAGTACAATGGTTTTGTGCATGTATGACTCTATGGGTCTTTTTATCTATTTTAGTGGTTTATGGCAATGAGCAATTTTTCTGTAGGGAAATCGACTTTGTTAATGAGTTAGTTCGAACTCTTGCTGGAAATGGTACGAAAGGATCTGATTATGTAGGAGGCGGCAAAGGAATGAGTCAGGCAAGTACAAAATTGATGACTTATAATAGCTTAGTTTGTTTCTTTATTGGATGAGGTATATTTTCCTATTAGCACGCATTGGCGGATTCAGGGGGGTCAAGCAGGGGCACTTGCCCCCCTCAATTTTTGGATTTTGTAAAGATATATATAATATGTATTTAACATGGTATCACAATTAACATTTATTTTTAGGTGTTATCTTCAATACACGCTTATACATACGCTATCATAATTTATAGAGTTTTAACAACAAATAATCTCATTATAACTGTGATATAAGTTAGAAAACACAAATAGAAACACATGAAAATAAGACAAGTTTTATATAAATTATGACGTTTTCTTACTTTCATAAATAAATCTTGATATTTATGAATTTATATTAATTTTAAAAACATATTGATAATTATATCACGAATACATATACTAATGTCAAGTTATTAGCTATAAATATAACCGTATATATTGATGAAATAGATAATCCTACATGAATAGTTACTTATACTTTATTAGAATGTACAAATTATTATATCATGTATATATAATTATACATACAACAAGTACACTTTTTACTTAGTTTTGTGTGTGTATAGTTTGCTTGTTCTCATGATGTAGGATGATTTTTCTTTAATTCGGTATAATACATTCTAAAATAGACAAAAAATTACTCAATATCAATATTTTCTTTTTGTTTATGGTTTAACGATATATTGTAATAATATTTTTAAAACATATGTTGTAATACATCAAATGTATTTGGTAAAATAATAACACATCATGTATTATTATATGATAAATTAATAAAATAATATAAATGTACAATAATACAAAAAAGTTAGAGAATTATTTTATATGATTTACTTTTTATGATATGACTATTAATAACATGTTGATTTTTTCATTGTATTAGATTACTTAGATTGTACAACACGTATTGAATGTTAATCATTAATGTCTAAATTATTTAAATATTTTGTCTCTTTTAGTAAATTGACTATTTGGTCATACTTCTATATGCAACTTTAAAAAAATGTGATTTCTCTAATTTATACATATTATTTTTATTATAATGTAAAAAATAATGTACTTTGTATTTTATTTATTTTTTACATTAGATAGAAATGAATATATATATAATTCAATGTCTAATAATTTTTTATAACATCTATTCAACGTTTAGGTAAAATAATGAATAATTTAATGTCATAATGTCTATATTGTTTGGCTGAAATTTATTATATTATTTATCTTTCAATTTATGTAATATAATTATTATATGGTATCAACTTTACAATTCAATTTTATCATATTATATGTGAAATGTTACTTTTGAATTATCATCACATTCAAAATTGTGTGCACGATCATAAAAAATAAACAATCGTCCACAAATAATGTTGATCATAAAATACATGTTGTTTTCTTAAGATGATCTAAATTCATGAAGAACTAGTTTAATAAAGTTGTGGTCTCATATAAGAAAAGTTATACATTTTCTATGTTAGTAGTTGTGATTTATGATGCATTTTAAATGTATGTAGAATATTATAAGATACATAATATTAGTTAATAATAAAAATAAATATATGAGTATTCTAATTGTACATGGAAATTAGGTAGTCCACAAAGTAGGAGCAATGTTTTAGAAAGCGGGAAGCGGGAGGCGTGCGGACACCACCTTGTGGCCGCTTGAGCGCCAGGCGGGCGCTCAAGCGGCCGCTTTTTGAAAAAGCGGATTCTTAAGTTTCTATATGATTGTATACAAAAATACACACACACACACACACACACACACACACACACACACACATATATATATATATATATATAGTGTTTTTTAAGAAACTTGTATACATAACCAAACCCTTGTGGCAGTGTAAAATTCACCCTACTCAACAATATTGCTACTTAATAGTTGATTATGTATAGATGAAGCATTAAGATACATTTCTTATATATAACAGTATACTAGTATCATACTATGATCTACTTAATTGTTAGTACAATTTATAGATAAATTTATCACATATAGTCGTATACTAGTATCAAGCCATGATACAATGCACTTAGTAGTTAGTAGTTAGTGTAATATAATAGTACTATACTTCACAGAAATATGCATTGATTTTGTATTACATTTACACACTGGTTGTTTCTTAGATTAATGTTCTATAGTTAGTAATTAGTACTATACAGCAGTACAATATTACTGAGTTGTGACAATTACATAGTTTTATGTTACATATACATGGTAAGTTTTATGTTAGTATTACTTGCTATAACAGACTTAATAGGTACATAGTCGTCACTACTGTATATAGCAGCAGAATCAATGTAGTATTACACACTGATGAACTACTATACAGTATTTAGATACATACATAGTTACTTAATACAATAATATCATATTAACATGTTAAATAATGTTATACAATATCAATAGTGTAATATTACATAATGAAAATATCATTACATTTCACTTTTGGGCCTAGGAAGTGGGTCTATGTCCTGCTTTTCACTTAAGCGGACTCAGGCGGGTGCTCAGAAACAGTGTCCAGGCGGGCGCTTGAGCGGGCTGAGCGGGCATGAAGTGGCCGCTTAATGCAAAACCGCCTGACCAACCGCCTAAGGCCTATTTTGAGCGGCCAAGGGTCTCATCCGCCTGAGCGACCGCTTTTTAAAACACTGGTAGGGAGATATATTCTATGATTTTTTTATCGATGTAAGATCGATTAATTATCATATTCAAATTAAGATAAATGGGTTAATAATAAGTCTTAAGGATAAGTAGATGCTCTCTTTGTCTCATGGTAATAATTGGAGACCTTTTATTTATTATGTAGATAAAGAAATATAAATTCAGTATGAACTTTTAATTAAACTCCATATGTGCCTCCTCTTCACAACGGGGCTGGCTCCGCCACTGTTAGCACGGAACAAGTTCAAACTATACACTATGTTTTTTGAAAGGATGAATCCTAGACAAAGGCAACATTAACTAAAGGATCATTTTTAAAGCAAATGCTAAATAATGATCTATTTCAATTGATAATGTTAGTATATGTGCTTTATTGCGTTATGTTATGTTATTTCTTTTGTTATGGGCTTTAGACTTGTCTTGCCTTTAGCCTTTTTCTTTTATCCCATATTGCCTACCTCTGTCTATTTGCTTACTCTCTTATCGTATAAAAGAGAATCCATTGTATTTTTTTTTCGATAATCTAATAAACTTTTTCCCTATTCTGGATGGTATCAAAGCAACATGATCCACCCTAATCTCTCTTGTCCCCTTCAACCCTAGCCACCATTCATTCCCTCCCTCTTCAACCCTACCCTAGCCGCCACCCATCACCAACCCTTCACGCGCTGTCATCCACCCCCAAGCTGCCGCCGATGATAACCCTGCTGCCGCCGCCCCTTTTTCCCTCCTCTCTTGTTGCCACCATCCCCTTCTCCCTTCTCCCTTGCCGCCGCCATCAACCCTCCCTCATGCTGCCCCTTCCCTCCTCTTCCCATCTTCTTCCTCCTCTCATTCCGCCGCTATTCTCCCCCACATCCCTGCCACCGCTGCCCTCCACCACCTCCTCGCCCGCCGCCACCACCACCTCTCCACCCTCTCAAAACTATTGTCCTCTGCACCTCCTATTCCATCATTATCCCCTCTCCGCAATCTAGCCTTCACATGTATCTCTTACTTCTTCCTTGTCCATCTCTATCTCTGGTTATTTTCTAAAATAGCATGTTGACGTTTTTAAACGGTCTATGTTTTTTATCTGCCTGCGCCTCATGGTTGAGTAATCTTCTCTCCGTAGTGGCGTAGGTCTCTCTCTGAAATCTACTGCCCCGTTTGTGGGTTTCTCGGATCTGATGCGTCAAATCTCCTACTGTTGCCTACTGCCCAGTTGCGGGTTTCTACTGTTCTGTTAAACCAGGCCTTCTGCTGCCCATGTGTTGGGTTTTACTTCTGCCTACGGACTACTGCTGCTATCGGCTGCTTGTTGTCTGCTGCTCACCAATATTTCCTGTTCCATGCTGCAGCTTACCTTGCATTGGGCCCCTTGTGTCTACTTCTTCTTCTTGCCGACATTTGCCTCATGGCTTCTACTGATCCACTTCAGACACTTTGTGTCACTAATGTAAAGTTGGATGGCTCCAACTTTCACATTTGGTCTGCGGCCTTCGAGCTGTATGTTAAAGCTCAAGGACGTTATTCACACCTTATCTCTGAGGGTCCGACTGTGCCCGCTGAGGGTGTTGACGCTAAAACCAAGCAAGCTTATGATCTGTGGTTGAAGGACGATTCCGATGTCATGACCTAGTTAGTCACTGGTTCTGAGCCTAAAATTAGTCAGTCACTTCTGTGCTTGAAGATTGCCATAGCCATGTGGGACCAACTCTTACATGTTCACTCTCATAAGAAAAACCTAAAGAAAGTGTTTGACATTTTCAAACAATTGGCCAATAAGGAGTATTCTACGACTGACTTTGTGGAGGATTATTATAATCAATGTTGTGCTCTCTGGGATGAGTTTGAGTTTTATCACTCCCTCTCTACTGATCTCACTGAAATACAACGCCAGTGCAATGAACTTCAACTGGTGCAATTTCTTGTAGGCTTACCCCACTCATTCTCTGGAGTGGTAGATCAGATCTGTCCAATGACCCGTTGCATACACTGCGTGACGTCCTCAAATAGGTTCAACGACTACCGTCAGTCTCTCCTTCGTCACCTGACCACTCTGATGTTGTCCTTACTATTTGCTCAAGAGATTCCTTCCATGGCTGCGGCCGTAGCCGTGGTGGTGGTCGCTCTCCTGTTGGAGCTGGTCGTGGCTCTTCTTCATCTGGTCTCGATTCTCCTAAACAACACTATTGTAACTTCTGTAAACGGACCAACCATACAGAGGTTCGTTGTTGGATCAAGTATGGTAAGCCTGCATGGACAAATCAGGTCACTACTGATCAACCTGATTTTTGCACCATCCTCTTCATTTCAGCCCTCTGTGGAATGGATTCGCTCCTAGTTCGACAAGCTGCTTCAGGCTCGTTTCGCTCCCTCCACTATTGATGCCTCTACTGATGGAGGTTCCACTCTTCTTGAATCCTCTACACGCTCTGGTAAAAATAAATGAACGATTGATTCTAGCGCCACCTCTCATATATCTGGCAATTCTGCTTTGTTTTTTGTACTTCATAAAACTTCTTCTTTTCCACCTGCTACACTTGCTGTTGGTCCACAGTCACCTGTTTTCGGCATCGGGAATATCTTCACTCTTTGCAAATTATTATTGCGTTCGACACTTTATGTTCCGAAATTTCCTTTAAATCTATTATCTGTTAGTAGAACTGTAAAGAGCTCGCAATGCTCTATCACTTTTGACCCAGACAGTGTTGTTTTTCAGGATCTGCGCACGAGGATGAGGATTGGTTCAGGCCATGAGGGACCAGACGGGTTATACTACTTGGGTCCACCAAAGACAACTGCTCTGTTGACTACGTCCGTCACGGGTCTCCAATGGCATTACAGACTGGGGCATCCATCTGCTGCTAAATTGAAGCATTTGCTTCCTGCTATTTCAGATTTAGTTTTTCATTGTGAAACTTGTCATTTGGGCAAACAAACTCGTGCTACTTTTTCTAAGAAAAACTATATTGGGTCAAAGCAACCTTTTGTAAGAAAAACTATATTGGGTCAAAGCAACCTTTTGATATTGTGCATGCTGATGTTTGGGGTCCCTGTTCTGTTTCAAGTATTTCTTGCTTTCGATACTTTATGAGCTTAATTGATGACTTTTCTAGAACTACATGGTTGTTTTAATTAAAACATCGTTCCCATATGCTAGACACTGTCACCTTTTTTACTGAGATCCGTACCCAGTTTGTTAAACCTATCAAAGTTTTTTGCACTGATAATGCTCTAGACTTTGTGCAATCATCTATCAATCAATTTTTCCGCAAGATGGGTACTATTCATGAAACTTCATGTTCATATGCCCCACAAGAAAATGGGGTTGCGGAGCGCAAAAATCAACATCTCCTAGTAGTTTCCCGCTGTGAAGCGACCTGTATCTAAGTCGATACCATCGACATCCTGTCGATGGTATCGAGATCTGTCCAGGTTCATGATGGAGCAAGCTGCATCTCAGTCGATACTATCGACACACATGTCGATAGTATCGAGATTGGTTCAGGCACAAGAGACTACTCCGTCGATACCATCGACACAAGTCGATGGTATCGACACCGGCACAGCGGCGGAACAGTAAACCGGCGGCTGACCTATTTTTGTTATAAAATGTTATTTTTTATGTGTTTTCTCTTCTTGTATCTCATGTATTCTACCCTAATGTATAAATACAAGTGTGTAGGCTCTAACCCTACTCACGTACGCTGCACATAGCAGCCGACACGTAATTGGTGTTTTCCATCCTCTTCCTCCGTCATTCCTAATATGGTATCAGAGCGGTAACTTCGACCGGTCCATCGCCTCTACTCCAAGCGCCGCCTACCCTTCTTCTTCTCCACAGGGCGCCGCCACACCTTCTCTCCACAAGGCGCCACCGCAGCAACTTCTTCTCCACAAGGCGCCGCCACAGCAACCGGTAGAGCTGCTGTTCTCCGGTTTGAAGATCTCGGGTTGATCAAACGGCCATCTAAAGCCCAAACCGGAGGTCTCGCCTCTTCCAAAGTGCCTTCCTAATCACATCTCCTTCATGTGTGATTAGGAACCTCTCTCTTGAAGGCTGTTGATGCGTCAGTAACGCATCCTCTATCTTGTTTCAGCTGTGACGTGTATCTCTCCGTCACGGGACGCGTATCTATCCGTCCACTCAGCCTTCTTTGTGACGTGTATCACTCCGTCACACATATCCCAGTTGCATCATGGAGAACAAGACCTATTATGAGGTCTCGCCTATTCCTATCAAGCTCAATGGGAAGAATTTTTTGCTATGGATGAATGCGGTTCATACTGTCTTGGAATCGCGCGATCGAGCAAAGTTCGTTGATTCTGCACCTCTCACTAGCACTGACCAAGACTATGCCGAGTGGAAACGTCTTGACAGCCTAGTGAAGACTTGGCTATGGGGTAGCATGGAACCTTCTATTGCTTCTAGGTTCATGTTCTACTCCACCGCTAAGGAGATTTGGAATGCCGTCAAGCAACACTATGCTCAAGAGAAGAATGCTCTTCGCCAGTGTATGATCTATGATCGTCTGTTTGCAGAGAAACAAGGTGATAGACCACTTGAAGAGTATTTCGGTGTGATTCAAGCTATCTCTCAGGAATTGAGCTACTATCATCCAGTGAAGGTTGCTGAGCAGATTAAGGATAGAGATGATCTTGTCACTGCTAAATTTCTATCTGGCCTTAGCTCCTCATTTGGTTCAGCAAGAAGTGTGATACTTGCGTCTGATAAATTACCGAGCCTTGCAGAAGCCTTCTCTAGGATTCAGCAGTCCACCTTTGAGTCCGTTGGTCCTACTCCTATTGTTCCTTCTGGAGATTCTCATGCCTCCATTGCTGCAGCAGTTCGTGGAGGACGACCTGCACCTACTTCATCTGACAGACCTGGCTTGGGCAGAGGACGTGGGACTCGTCCTAGATGTACTTTCTGTGACAAACCCGGGCACTCTGTCGAGAAATGCTGGAAGAAACATGGGAGACCTGCAGCCCCACCTGTTAGAGCTGCCAATTGTGCTACTTCCGACTCTACTACTGCGAGCTCGAGTTCCTCTGGCATCACACTTACTCAGGAGGAATATGACAGATTCATTCAGGCAACTCAACATTTGAATATGGGCGCCTCATCTGCTTCTACAGCACATCTTGCATCTACAGCGGGTAATCAGGCTACATCTTTTATGGCTTCCGGATCCACAACTCCCTGGGTGGTTGACTCTGGTGCCTCCCAGCACATGACTGGTATGAGGCGATTGCTCCGCACACTTGACTCATATATTCCTCACCCATCTGTTACTTTGGCGGATGGTTCTGTGAGGAAGGTGGTAGCTAGTGGTTCTGTGTCCCTTACACCAGATATTGATTTGAAATCTGTCCATTTTGTACCTGAATTTCCATTCAATTTGCTTTCTGTTGCCAAGTTGATTGACACTGTAAACTGCACAGTAACTTTCGGGCCCTCTTGTTTTGTTTTACAGGATCTCAAGAGTTTGAAGATGATTGGTGGGGGGCCTAGGAAAGGTGATCTCTACCTCATTCCTGGTGATTATCTACCTCGCCATCCACCTCCTGCTTCAGTTTCATCCGCCATGCTGAGTGGTTCCCCCTTGCTGTGGCATTGCAGATATGGACATCCATCCTTAGAAAGCTTGAAGAAGTTGGAACCAGATCTAGCTCATGTGTCCTCTTTAGAGTGTCAGTCATGTCAGTTAGGCAAACATCATCGGTTATCATACCCTGTTCGTGTCAATAATCGGGCTTCTAGCCCGTTTGAGTTAGTCCATAGTAATGTATGGGGTCCTGTTAAAAACCAGAGTTATAATGGTTTTAGCTATTTAATTTCCTTTGTGGACGATTACTCTCGCATGACATGGATTTATCTATTGAAAAGCCGTGAATCTGTGCTTTCCATTATCAAACATTTTCATAAACAAATTCAGGTTCAATTTAACTGCAATATCAAAATTTTTCAATCTGATAATGCCCTTGAGTATGTTCAGAAAGCGATGAATGAGTTTTGCAGTTCGGTTGGTATGATTCATCACACCTCTTGCCCTCACACTCCTATGCAAAATGGCGTTGCTGAGAGAAAGAATCGCCATCTTTTGGATATCACTAGGTCTATCATGTTTGAATCAAATGTGCCTAAACGTTTCTGGTCTGAAGCTCTTCTCACTGCCTGTTTTTTGATTAATCGGCAGCCCTCTTCGGTTTTGCATGGACGCACTCCCTTCTCTGTCTTACGCCCTATGGATAAACCGTTTCATGTTCCGCTTCGGGTTTTTGGTTGTACATCCTTCGTTCATAATTTTGATCCCAAACAAGACAAACTCTCTCCTAGGTCCTTGAAAACCTTGTTTCTTGGTTACTCTGGTACGAGTAAAGGTTACAAGTGTTATTGCCCGAGTTTGCGTCGTATGTTTGTTTCTAAGGATGTCACCTTTCATGAAACCAGTCCATATTTTGCAAATTCTATGAGCAAGGGGGAGGAATTGAGTGAGGGAGTGCCACCCGCAATTTCAAGTGAGGGAGTGCCACCTATCACTGTTGAGGACATACCGCATGATCCACCTACCATTCAACCCTATAACCAGGTTTATCACCGGCGAGGTAGACAGGATCCAGATGAGGTAGCGGCACAAGTCCATGAGCCTCCTTCGCCATCTTCTACTCAAGAGATTCCTGCAGAAGCTTCTGACCTTGATCTTCCTATTGCTGTCCGGAAAGGTATACGTTCATGTACTATTAGACATCCCATATCAAGTGTCTGTTGTTTGTCGCACTTATCTACACAGGCTCGTGCATTTGCTGTTGGGATGGACTCCATTAAGATACCAAGAAACCACTTCGAGGCTCTGAAGGACAGTGGGTGGCAGCAGGCAATGCAGGTGGAAATCTCTGCTCTAATTGACAATGGCACATGGGATCTTGTTACTTTACCTGCGGGAAAGAAAGTTCTGGGCTGTAGATGGGTCTTTACAGTCAAACACAACCCTGATGGATCGATTGAGCGGTTGAAGGCCAGATTGGTAGCTAAAGGCTACACACAGACATATGGAGTGGACTTCTTTGAGACCTTTTCTCCAGTTGCTCGTCTCAATTCTGTGCGGATCCTTATATCTCTAGCTACTACCTTTGATTGGCCCCTGTTCCAGCTGGATGTCAAGAACGCCTTTCTTCATGGAGATCTTCAAGAAGAGGTGTACATGGAGCAACCACCAGGTTTTGTTGCTCAGGGGGAGTGTCAGAAAGTCTGCAAATTGAAGAAGGCTATCTATGGGTTAAAGCAATCCCCTCGAGCTTGGTTTGACAAGTTCAGTGCTGTTGTGTTACAGATGGGCTTCTCTCGTTCCATGACTGATCACTCTCTATTTTATTCAAATTCTTCTGGTGGGTCCATCATTATTGCTGTCTATGTTGATGATATTGTGATTACTGGCAGCGATTCTACAGGCATATCACGTGTGAAGGAAGGACTACAACACCACTTTCACACGAAGGACCTGGGGAAGCTGAGATACTTTCTAGGGATTGAGGTTCTTAGATCCCATGCAGGTATAAATCTCTCCCGGAGGAAGTATGTTCTTGACTTGCTACAGGAAACAGGTATGACTGATTCTAAGCCCGTATCCACTCCTATGGATTATCACATCAAGGAGGTGGACGATGATACTGAATATTCAGATCCAGGTCATTACAGGAGAATAGTTGGGAAGTTGATTTACCTAACTGTCACAAGACCTGATATTTCTTTTGCTGTTGGAGTAGTAAGTCAACATATGTGCACACCACGACAGTCACATTGGACAGTTGTATGCAGGATTCTGAGATATCTGAAAAGTGCTCCTGGAAAGGGGATCACTTACTATAAACCAAAGAGTTCCTCATCACCTTTGGCTCTTACAGGTTATGCGGATGCAGATTGGGCTGAAAATCAAGTTGATAGAAGATCTACTTCTGGTTACTGTACCTTTCTTGGTGACCATCTGATCACGTGGAAAAGCAAGAAACATGTGGTAGCGCGATCCAGTACTGAAGCTGAGTACCGTGCTATGGCACATGCATGCTGTGAATTACAATGGGTCAAATCTATCCTATTCGAGTTGAAGATTTTGATTCAATCTCCCATGATACTCAAGTGTGACAATCAATCTGCTATACATATCGCCAGGAATCCTGTTTTTCATGAACGTACAAAGCATATAGAAGTTGACTGTCACTTCATCAGAGATCAGATAAAGAATGGCAATATTGTGACACCATATGTCAAGTCGGAGGATCAATTAGCTGACATCTTAACAAAGCCATTGGGTCCAGCAATATTCCAGAATCTATGTGGCAAGCTGGGCATTCACAATGTGTACACTCCAGCTTGAGGGGGAGTGTGAAGCAACCTGTATCTAAGTCGATACCATCGACATCCTGTCGATGGTATCGAGATCTGTCCAGGTTCATGATGGAGCAAGCTGCATCTCAGTCGATACTATCGACACACATGTCGATAGTATCGAG
Source organism: Alisma plantago-aquatica (assembly GCA_963693085.1). Taxonomy (NCBI): domain Eukaryota; kingdom Viridiplantae; phylum Streptophyta; class Magnoliopsida; order Alismatales; family Alismataceae; genus Alisma; species Alisma plantago-aquatica. The sequence continues at coordinate 700,002,771 of OY856410.1, read as the reverse complement.
ATTGGTTCAGGCACAAGAGACTACTCCGTCGATACCATCGACACAAGTCGATGGTATCGACACCGGCACAGCGGCGGAACAGTAAACCGGCGGCTGACCTATTTTTGTTATAAAATGTTATTTTTTATGTGTTTTCTCTTCTTGTATCTCATGTATTCTACCCTAATGTATAAATACAAGTGTGTAGGCTCTAACCCTACTCACGTACGCTGCACATAGCAGCCGACATGTAATTGGTGTTTTCCATCCTCTTCCTCCGTCATTCCTAATACCCGCAACCTTCTTTTTCATTATCATGTACTCCATACCTTTTGGCATGAAGCTATCTCGACTCTTTGTTACCTGATTAATCACATGCCCCCTTCTGTCCTTGGCATCAGGTACTCTATCAAATTCTATACCCCGACGCCCTACTTTTTAGTGTGCCTCCTCGAATTTTTGGCATCACTTGCTTTGTCAAAAACATACATCCTGGTTTTACTAAGCTTGACACGGTCCACCAAATGTGAGTTTTTAGGTTACTCTCAAACATAGAAGGGTTATAAGTGTTATGATCCCTCTGTGAAAAAATGGTTTGTTAATGCTGATGTGGTCTTCTTTGAGCATGTGCCATACTACTCTACAACAGGTTCTTCACTGACATCTGATCTGTTAATTTATACACCTCTACCTGTGACGGATGACACAGATGTGACCCCATCATTGCCTCTGAAAGTATATCAATGACGTCTGAGAACTACAACTCCCTCCATGGCCCCTCCAACTCCAATCCCCTCAATCCTCGTCGGCAGATCCACCTACACCTCATGTATTTTCTGATTTGGGTGTTCCTATAAGTGTACGAAAAGGGACCAGGTCTTGCACTCAACATCCTATTGACAATTTCTGTTCAACTGCTAACTTAGGTGTGAATTTTGCCAATTTTACCCCTCTTTCTTTGCTATATCTATTTCTAAGAATGCATCTCAGGCTTTACAAGATCCTGCGTGGCGCCAGGCTATGGAAATTGAAATGCCGGTCCTTACTGATCGGCATATGCGGGACTTGGTTCATGGACCTGCTGATTGATCACTTGTCGGGTGTCGCTGGGTCTTTACTGTCAAGTATCAATCCGACTACACAATTGAACGCCTGAAAGCTCGCCTTGCGGCCAAAGGCTATAGTCAGACATATGGAGTAGATTACTTTGAGAAGTTCTCTCCTGTTGCTCGTCTGAATTATGTTCGTGTTCTTATATATGTGGTAGTAAATTGTGGTTGACCTTTGTTTCAATTAGACGTTAAAATGCCTTTTTTATATGGTGATCTGCATGAGGTATACGTGGTGCAACCACCTGGCTTTGTTGCTCAGGGGGAGTGCTCCAACGTGTGCAAGTTGCGCAAAGCGATCAATGGACTGAAACAAAGTCCTCGTGTCTGGTTTTACAAATTGAGTAGTATCCTTCAGAAATTCAGTTTCTGTCGATCTCACTCTGATCACTCAGTATTCATTAAGAAAACTTCATGTGGACTTGTCATTCTGATTGTTTATGTTGATGATATAATCTTATTTGGGAGTGACAAGCAGGCATTCAGGCTACTAAAAAGTATCTGGAAAAACACTGTCATTAAAGATCTGGGAAAATTAAGATATTTTCTGGGTATCAAAGTCTCTCGCTCTTCCTCAGGTCTTTGCTTATCTCAGAGGAAATATGTTTTGGATCTTTTGCTGGAAATTGGAATGCTTGGGGAAAAACCTGCTACTATTCCCTTGGATCCTAATACAAACTTGAATGATGATACTTCTCCATACCCAGACAACCAACAATGTCGTCGATTGGTTGGTAAACTTATCAATCTGATAGTGACAAGGGATGCTATTACTTTTATGTAGGCTTAGTCAGTAAATATCCAGATAAACCTAGACAGTGCCACTGGGATGCTGTGTGTCACATTTTGGAATATTTGAAAAATTCCGCATGAAAGGCTTATTCTACAAAAATCATGGACACTGGGAGATGAATATAGTCAACCCTAAAACGGTGTTTGAAATCTTTAAAAATCTGATTAAAAAGAATTCTCTAATGATACCTCAATTGAGGATCATTATAGTCAACGTTATGCTATTTGAGATGAATATGAAGTGTACCATCCCCTGATTTTTTGACAATATTGAGGTCCAAATAAAAGAAAATGAACTGCAACTGGTACAATTCCTCACTGGACTATCTGCTTCCTTTGCGGGAGTCGTGGATTAGATCTTGTGTAGTGATCCTTTACCTAAACTACAAGATGTCCTAAAACCTGTCCAATGCCTCCCGTTTGTTTGTTCTTCTCCTGCTTGCTCCTATGAGGCGTCAGTTCTTGCAGTATGCTTTGGTGACTGGTCATGGTAGAAGCTGTGGCCGTGGTAGAGGACGTGGTCGTTTTGGACCATCTGGACCTGGACGTGGCCAACCCCCTTTTGGACGGGGCCGTGGTCAACCCTCCATTGGATGTAGCAATGGTCCCCCTACTGGATCCGGTCGTTGTAACTTACGTGGCAAATAATCATAATGAAAATTGTTGCTGGGTGAAACATGGTTACCGTAACACGTGGGCTAATTAGGTATTCAGGTATCTACTGACTACACCAAGGATAAACCAACCCAAGCCTCCAATGCTTTGGCGGACTGGGTCCGAGCTGAATGCTCCAAGAACGATTCCCTATTTCGACAACGACTATATGTTGGGATGGTGCTTCTACTTTTCTAGCATCCTCAAATCCTTATGGTAAAAACAAATGGGTCATCGACTCTGGTACTTCTACTTATATTTCTGGCAATTCTAAATTTTTTTCTTATATGAATACTACTCCTACTATTCCGTATGTGACCGTTGCTGATGGCACTCAAGTCCCAGTACGCGGGGTAGGTAATATTTAAACGACAAACAACTTTTTTCTCAAATTTTCCTTATATGTTCCTCACTTTCCTCTGAATCTTCTTTCTGTTAATAAAACAATCAAACAACTTCAATGTTCTATTACGTTTGACCCTGATGGTAGTGTCTTTCACGATCTCCACTAAGGATGAGGATTGGTTCAGGCCATGAGGGACAAGACTGCTTATACTATCTTGATGCTCCATAGACTGTTGCACTACCATCTTCAACTGTTACGGGACTTCAATGACACTACAGATTCAGACATCCATCAACATCCAAGCTCAAGCATTTAATTCCTACTGTCACTGAACCTCTGTTTAAATGTGAAGCATGCCAACTAGGAAAAGCAAACTCGATGTGCTTTTCCTAGAAAAATGACTCTTAACTTCAAAATCTATTTTTGATTGTCCATTGATATACGAGGACCGTGTTCATACCCAAGTGTAACCAGATTCTGTTACTTTATGACCTTTATCGATGATTACTCTCTTGCTACTTGGTTGTTTTTACTTAAAGACATGTCACATGTTCTTGACACTATAACCACCTTTGCTGAAATTAAGAGTCAATTTAATAAGCCCATAATATTTTTTCGGACAGACAATGCCCTTGAATTCATGCAACATTCTGTTAGTTTTTTTTTGTGTGAAAATCTTGACACCATTCATCAAACCTTATGTTCTTACACTCCTGAATATAATGGTGTTGCCGAGCGTAAGAATACCCAACTTCTCGAAGTTGCTAAGACAATTATGTTTCACTATCATATCCCTAAGCCTTTTTGGGCTGATGTTGTCTCTACTACCTATTTTGTGATAAATCGAATGCCCTTTTCTGTCTTAAACAACCAAGTCCTATATAGCATTTTGTACCCCGAAACTCCCCTGTTTTTGTGCCACCTAGAATTTTTGGCAATACTTATTTTTTACGAAATCGTCAGACTGGTTTTGTAGCAAAGTGTGAGGGAAACTCACTTGTACTGTGTTGTATATTAGATATCTATCCTATATATAGGAGAAAAGAGGGGAACATTACAAACTTAGGACTCAAGTAAGACTATTTGGGTCGAGACACTTAAGCCCATTAACTAATTAACCTATCAACTAAATAGGCCTATAATACTCTCTAAGACTCCCCCTCAAGCTGGAGCATGGATGGAACACATGTCCAAACACAAAGTTACATGACTCGATTAGACGATAAATGTCACTCCCCATACAAAAGTTTGTCACTCCCTCTTAAACAATACTTCCTAATTAAACATATGATGACGCCTCTTTTGAGTTGTGTTCTGTAGGCTGGAAATACTTTATTTGAAGGTCTTTTGAAGTGCAACTGGAATGAAGAACATTAGATAAATAGAATCTAAACGCCACAACAAAATTGCGTCATAATCAAACTAGAGGAGATGATCAAAACTACCCCGACTACACAATCTTTAGTGGAAGGCAGCAACAGGGGGGGGTTGGTGTTGGTGGCGGCGGAGGGTAGAGGTAGTAGGGGTGGCTGCGGGGTGGGAGGGGAGGGGGTGTTGAGCCGGCGGCGGTGGGGAGTAGGCGTGGGGGGGTGTGGCGAGAGGGGCTGCGGGTGGGAGGGAAAAGAGGGGAGAGGAAGAGAAACAACGACGGTAGGGGTTGCGGGTGGCGGAGGGGGAAGGGGGCGGGGAGAGAGGCGGCGGGTGGGGAAGGAGAGAGGAGGGGTGGTGGCAGGGGGGCTGCTAGGTCATGAGGGGTAGGGTTAGGGTGGGAACTTGCATAGGAGGGAACCTGCTCTTGATACCATATAGATAGCTGAATAGAATTGTATTGGATGATTAAAAGGTTTATAGTGCATTCTCTTATATAGGATAAGAGAGGAGATACAAAACCAGAGATGAGCAGTATGAGACTAAACCACACAAGTAAAAATATAAGTGAGGCACATGCTAGACACATGACACTCGATGAAACATAAACATATCTCTATATGGTACAAGCGCACAGTCAACACATCCCACATACATGACGCGACACGAACGTAGAAGCACAATGTCGATGTTGCAATAGAGGTATGTTCAAGTTGTCTGAGAAGTGTAGCCAAGTGGAATTAATGCAGAAGACCAAGATGTACGTAACTTGGCCCGAACACAAGCTGAACGAGGTATTGATGACTGCCATATTGGCCCCATAGATTTGGCGAATGAACCTTGGAGACTTGATAGGAATGAACGACACCATCAAGGAGAAACCCAAGAAGATCAACAGAAGAGCCATGTCAACAGATGCAACTCGGAGAAGACGTAACAAAATTAGCTCGGTGAAGATAATTTTGGATGAATCCTTGCATATATAGAGTGTACATACTAGAAATAGACGAGCTTCTTATGTGAAGAAGCAACCATGTGTCTTATGGGAATGCAACGAGAATGATCAACTGAAACGTGATTAACACCAAAGGGAACATGATGCCTGGATTAGAACAACAAGTTCTTGTCGTGATCTACATAATGTGGTACGAACGCGAAAACCTTGGTGTCAATCATGCAGTTAAGATATTTCAACGACGTCTGAAAGCGGTGGCCAACTGGAATTAGCGCAGATGCCAACTCACGTGTAAAGCGATGCCTAGTGGGAATGACGCGCCGCAAAGACAATGAAAGAGCAGATGTGCTGAAGAATATGATGCTCTATGAAGATAGCCTAGAATGTATATATCATCTTTCTCCTTATATTCTCTCGCTCATACTCTCCTCATACTCTCTCCCTCCTCTATATTCCCCCCCTTGCATATTAAATACAAAGATAATGAGTAGGTGGTGTGGAGAAGAGACATATCACCCCCGCACGTGAAAAGAGACAAACGTGGTGTGTGGGAGGGTGGAAAGGAAAATGCAAAACAAGAGGTGTAGTATGTAGAGAAGAGAAACCGATAACCATAATCAATATCCAAAACAACTCGATTATAAAATCCAGATTGAAAAGTAAATGGATCTTTTCTTGACCCCAATTTTTGTGTACTAGGTCAAAAAATTAGGATTTGATTATTATTATGTATTGGAGGAGAGAAAGACCTTTGAAGACGTCATAACTTGAACTCAAAGTAGACAAACTTCTTTGGACACATCGTCTGAAGTCCAGACATGGCGTATAACTTTGTTGGTCGAAGTTGACAGGCTCCCAATAGCTTGCCATGTGGAGATTCAAACACACCGTTTAGGATGTCGGAGGCGTGAAACAAATTTTTGTCAACACGTCGTAATGGAAATTTGACACGCCTTGTAGGCGTGAAACAGACTTCTATCAACACGCTGTGTTGGAAGATGACACGCCATGTAAGTTGCGATCTGACCGAAACCCAGCGTTGCCGAACGATTTCCAGATTGTGACACGCCGTGCGATTGGATAACACACTGTGTCGGCGGCCGCTGATGCACGATATGCATAGGAATTGCGCCATCCAGGAGAATACAACCCCAGGAAGATGCACCAAGGGGTGATAAAAATTAGCACCGTCATTTGTGACACTGGATCATGTTAATCTGAGGCAGTAACAACCCCCTTGCTAAACCATGAATAGATATGTACATGAATTAACGTTGTCCAGGGAACGAGGGTCGGGGGATGATGACGACTCCGTGATGAACACTGCCTACAGATGACGGGGAAGAGAACCTTGGAGAAGAGACGACAAACAGATCTAGACAGGAACTAGCGCTGTCAAGAGACTCGGTGACTGCGTATGATGGTTGGGAAGGATGGCGACGACATATAGATTAAGATCTATATGAATGAAGAAGAGAAACGATCATAGAGGCAGGGAGGATGCCTGGCAGCCAACCGACCTATATTACAAATGTAATGACTCGACTGCTAAGAAATGGTTTGTTAGTTCAAATGTCCTATTTTTTTGGATACATCGTATTTTTCTACTATGGGTTTGACTTTATCTACAAAATTGTTAGTTGATACCCACTTTCTGAACTTGTTCAGTCGGAATCTCCAAAAATTGTTGTTCATGCTATTGATGTTCCTCCCAAGGTTCACCAAAGACGTTGCGAGACTACAACTCCGTCTATGACCCCTTCCTCAGCGAATCCCTCATCTTCATTGGAAGATTACTACATCAATCAAGTATACTTTGACTTGGATACTCTAATTAGCATAAAGAAAGGGGTGCACTCTTGTACTTTACATCCTATAAGAAATTTCTATTCTGACGCTAATCTTGGTTCAAACTTTTCCAATTTTACTGTTTGTGTTCCTAAATCTACTACTGAAGCCCTGATACATCCTGGCTGGCATTGTGCAATGGAAGTGGAAATAAATTGTTCTACATACACGACATACATGGGACGTGATGGATGCTCCTGCTCATGTTTCTCTAATATGCTGTCAATGGATCTTTACTGTAAGATATCAACCTTGTTAGTATGTAGGGACTTAAATGTAAATGTTGTGGTCTTGTGTGTAAGGTCAGGGACCTGATTGTAAATGTCTGATGTATCTTCTTTGTATACATGATACGTGAGGGACCGAGAGAGTCGAAGTCTCTTCTCCGTCAAGTCTCTTCTCTGTTACATGGTATCAGAGCTACAAGGGTTGAATCCCTAAGAGAGTCGTCAAGCTCTCCATCCCTGGGAACCAAGGGAGCCGTCAATCTACCTGTTCCCCTTCTTTTGTTCACGATCGCTACAGTAGCGACTGTAGCAGCGGGAAAGAAAAAGGAGCCGTATACTCATCCTCCTTGATCAATCTGCCTCAATCGACCTCCTGCTTTGGGTCTCCTTACCACTAGTGGTCTGTTAGTGGGGAGAAGGAGTATCTGTGCTCGATAGGGGGGTAGTAATCCCCTCCTTTTTCCAAGTGCAGAAACAGGCTGTTTCGTCATCTCCGTTCAAAGGCCTCCAAGTGGCCATAGTGGAGTTTTTCCTCCTTCAAATCAGGTCCTTGTGGGGCGTCCTAGTCCTAGTAACACTGTCCCAGAAGATCAGAAGCAACGGAATCACAAGGAGGGAGCATTGGGCCTTCTTCTCCAACCATATAGAGCCGCTGTTACTGTAGCACGGCTGTATTTCAGCACTGCTGACCATCAACATCAACTAGAACGTTGTGGTGTTACATGCTTGCAAAGAGGAGCTCAGATTCTTGAGTTTTATTTGCTTCCTATTGATCTAAATCAAGCTGTCAATATGGCCGATAAGGAGTCCACATTCCAACAATCTACACCTACAATCCAAAGTCAGATGATCACCAACCGGAAACTAAATGAAAAGAACTTCACTCAATGGAGCCGGACAGTGAAGATATTTTTCAAGGGTTAAGGACGCATCAAACACTTGACCAATGAGCCACCTTCAGATCCTGTTGCTTTGGAGACATGGGAACAACATGATGCCAACCTGCTGAATATGATGTGGAACAATATGGAGCCACATATAGCAGACATGACAAATCACTTTGAAACATGCAAGACATTGTGGGACCATCTACAACTCATGTACTCCAATAATGTGTCACGTATGTATGACATGACTGTAGAGCTATATGGGCTACAACAGGAAGACAAGTCACTCACACAATATTTTGGAGAAGTGACTCGTCTAGCAGATGACTTGCATAGGTTGCTTCCTCTTTCCAGTGATGTTCAGAAGATGCAACAACAACGTGATCAGATGACAGTCATTAAGTTTCTAGCTGGGCTTCGACGTGAGTATGAGGGAGTGCGTAGTTAGATTCTTTCAGGTGCTGAGCTTCCTTCTTTAGCAGAGACTTATTCCAGAGTTTCGCGTGCCTTCCTAGAGCAGGATACTATTATTGTCACTCAGTCACAAAGTGACAAGTCAGCTTTAGTCGGTCAATCTAGCAGAGACACGACACCCAGAGGTCGCGGTCGTGGTAGAAGTTTCATCAGAGGCGGAGGTGCTAGTAGTGGTCGTGGAGTGCCACGCCAACGTCCAGAGTGTGTCCATTGTGGCAGGAAAGGACACACTAGAGAGACATGCTATGAGTTACATGGATTCCCTACAAAGTCTGCCAATATGGCAACTATTGAAGGTGCACAACAGCAGGCTTCAAATCAGGTGTCATTGTCTGAAGAAGAATATGTTCAATTGATGCAACTCCACGCTTCACAACAAGCAAGCTCATCAGTTGCCTCCATTGCACAGAGAGTTGGTTCGTCTGCATGCTTCTCTCAGGCATCTAGGGCATCCTCGTCCAAGTCAGACTGGGTTCTTGATTCAGGTGCAACTGATCACATCACGGGGGTATCTGAGATGTTCTCTACCTATACTAGCAAGCCCAACCTACCTGGTGTTACCCTTGCAGATGGCTCTACGGTCTCTGTTAAGGGAACTGGGGTGGTTCCACTAACTCTGCATATATCCCTTCCATCCACCATGTTCATCCCTCAATTTCCTTTTAATTTATTATCTATCAGCAAATTAACTCGTTGTCTTCAAGCCTCTGTCACATTCTTACCCGATACTTGTGTTATACAGGACTTGAAGACGAGGAAGACGATTGGCGAAGGGTATGAATTGGCTGGACTCTACTACTTGAGGAGGTCTCTCACAACTTGTGTCGCAGCTTCCCCTTTGGTGGTGCACAGTCGTCTTGGTCACGCGTCATTGGAGAAGCTCAAAGTTTTGGTCCCAGGTTTGTCCAACCTAGAAAGGTTGCAGTGTGAGTCGTGTCAGTTGGGAAAACATACAAGGTCTGTATTCAGTTCTAAAGAGAGTCAAAGAGCAGAGTCTTTGTTTGAGTTAGTCCACTCAGATGTATGGGGTCCGAGTCGTGTAACATCTAAGCTAGGTTATAAGTATTTTGTTGTTTTTGTGGATGATTATTCACGTGCTACATGGCTTTATTTGATGAAAGAAAGATCTGAACTTTTATCTATCTTTACATCTTTTTGTATGGAAGTGGAAACCCAATTCAAAAAGAAAGTTTGTATTCTCCGTTCTGATAATGCTAAGGAATACTTCAGCCGTGATTTCACCCATTTCACCTCCACCCATGGCATCATCCACCAATCATCTTGCCCACATACACCACAACAGAATGGAGTGGCAGAAAGAAAAATTCGACACGTTGTTGAGACTGCTCGTACCCTTCTTCTTCATATGCATGTCCCAAGAGATTTTTGGAGTGATGCGGTTCTCACTGCCACTTACCTCATAAATCGTATGCCATCCTCCGTTATTCAAAACCGTATACCTGTTCAGATTCTTAATCCTATAAAGCCATTGTACCATGTCCCACCAAAGGTGTTTGGATGTGTCTGTTTTGTTCACTCCTTTGGTCCTGGTATGGATAAGTTGAGTCCAAAATCCACCAAGTGTGTCTTCTTAGGCTATTCTCGAGTACAAAAGGGGTACAAGTGCTATAGCCCTACCTTACATCGCTTCTTTGTCTCTACTGATGTCACCTTTTTTGAAGATCAATCATTCTTTGGTGATAGTTCTTCAGTGACACCTGCTTGTGTGGAAGAGATCCTGCCTCTTCCCGTTGTTATCGAGTCCTCTGTTCCTACTTGTCTTGGTAATGATAGTCCTCATGATAGTGTGCCACCCATTTCTACTAGACCTCCTATCACCAAAGTGTATACTCGTCATACAGGCCCAGCCACAGGCACCGATGGTACAGAGTCTCCTGCCAGTTCAACTCTTTCTCCAACTCCTCCCTCGTCAGAAAGTCAAGTAGATACAGGTATTGATAGCCGTCCTATTGCCTTGAGGAAAGGCACTAGGAGTTGCACTCTCCATCCCATCTCTAATTTTATTTCATATAACCATGTCTCACCCTCATATTATGCCTTTTTATCCTCCATGTCCACTGTCTCTATACCCTCGTCTGTTTCAGTTGCCTTGGATCACCCAGGTTGGCGTCATGCTATGGAAGAGGAGATGGCAGCTCTAGCTCAAAACAATACATGGTCTCTTGTTCAATGCCCATTAGGCAAGTCTGTTGTTGGATGCCGCTGGGTTTTCACTGTCAAAGTTGGTGCAAACGGATTAGTTGACCGGCTGAAGGCACGGTTAGTAGCCAAGGGCTACACTCAGATTTATGGGGAGGATTATTTAGAGACCTTCTCTCCCGTGGCCAAGATGGCATCTGTTCGTATCTTCCTATCTCTTGCTGCCATACATTCATGGAATTTACATCAACTTGATATTAAGAATGCATTTCTGCATGGTGACCTTGATGAGGAGATTTATATGGAGCAACCACCAAGGTTTGTTGCTCAGGGAGAGTCTAATCTAGTGTGTCGTCTTCACAAGTCTCTGTATGGTTTGAAACAATCACCTCGTGCCTGGTTTGGTAGGCTCAGTAGTGCTCTTTCAGCGTTTGGACTCCAAAGATGTACGATGGATCATTCTGTTTTCTACAGGAGACATAATCTGGGAAGTATATTCCTATTAGTATATGTTGACGACATTGTGATTACGGGCGATGATAAACAAGGCATTGCACAATTGAAAACATTTTTACAAGGACAATTCCATACAAAAGACTTAGGCAATCTTAAATATTTTCTAGGTATTGAAGTTGCCAAGTCAAAATCTGGGATAGTGATTTCACAAAGAAAGTATGTTCTAGACTTGCTCACAGAGACAGGGATGCTTGGGACCAGACCTGCTGACACTCCAATGGATCCTAAAGTTAAATTTATCATGGAGCAAGGGGAGGTTCTTGATGATCCTTGGAGATATAGAAGACTTGTTGGAAAGCTGAATTATTTGGCAGTCACCCGACCAGATATTGCATTTGCTACTAGTGTTGTGAGCCAATTTATGGATAAGCCTTGTACGGGTCACTTAGAAGCTGTGATGCGCATATTGAGGTACTTGAAGAAGTCCCCTGGAAAGGGACTCTTGTATCAAAATCATGGTCACCTGAAAGTACAGGGGTTTTCTGATGCTGATTGGGCTGGATCAAGCATTGATAGACGATCTATTACAGGCTATTGTGTCTTTGTGGGAGGAAATTTAGTTTTTGGAAGAGCAAGAAGCAAACAGTTGTATCTAGATCAAGTGCAGAGTCTGAATACAGAGCTATGGCCTTAGCTACATGTGAGCTGTTATGGATTCAACATTTGTTGCGGGAACTTGGCTTTGCCTTAGACACTCCTATGGATTTGAAGTGTGATAATCAGGCTGCTGTCCATATTGCTCAGAACCCTGTCTTCCATGAAAGAACTAAACACATTGAGGTCGATTGCCATTTTCTGAGAGAGAAGATCAAGGAGAGACTGATTCAGTTGTCACCTGTCAGGTCAGAAGATCAGTTAGCTGATCTATTCACAAAGTCCTTGAATGGTTGTCGAGTTCACTTCTTATGTACCAAGCTGGGCACATATGATATGTATGCGCCAGCTTGAGGGGGAGTGTTAGTATGTAGGGACTTAAATGTAAATGTTGTGGTCTTGTGTGTAAGGTCAGGGACCTGATTGTAAATGTCTGATGTATCTTCTTTGTATACAAGATACGTGAGGGACCGAGAGAGTCGAAGTCTCTTCTCCGTCAAGTCTCTTCTCTGTTACAAACCTGATGGCACAATTGAACGCCTTAAGACTCGTCTTGTTGCTAAGGGCTACACACAGACTCATGGCGTAGATTATTTTGACTCTTTTGCCTGTTGCTTGTCTTAACTCTATTTGTATTCTTATTTCTGTAGTTCTCAATAAGAATTGGCCTGTATTTCAACTTGGGATAAAAAATGCTTTCTTGTATAGTATTCTGCATGAGGAAGTGTATATGGGCAACCTCCTAGATCTGTTGCTCAGGGGGAGTGCTCTAAAGTGTGCCGCTTAAAGAAAGCCATTTATGGACTAAAATAGACCCCAAGAGTGTGGTTTGATAAATTAAGTCAGATCCTTGCTAAATTTTACTTTAGATGCTCGTATTTTGATCATTTTGTGTTTGTGAAAAAACTACTGCGGGAATAGCTAAATTGATTGTGTATGTGGATGACATAATCCTTTCTAGGATGACCATCAGGGTATTCATGATACCCAGGAATACTTGAGGAAACACTTTATTACTAAAGATCTAGGATAATTACACTTTTATTTGGGAATTGAAATATCACATTCTTCTTCTGGAGTATGTCTATCTCAGCGCAAGTATGTCCTTGATCCACTACAAGAAACTCGCATGTTGGGTGCCAAGCCAGTCAATGTTTTAAAAAGCGTTAAGCGGTAAGCGTGCGGACAACACCTTGTAACTGGTTAAGCGGTAAGCGGCCGATTTTTGAAAAAACGGGTTTTGATTTTCTATACAATTTTATAAAAAAAATGCACATGAATGCATATATATACTGTTAGAGAGTCTGTTTATTAGTTATTATATTGTCCTTGTAATATGGGCCTCACTGTGTCTTGGCCCATTAGGGTTTAGTTAAGTCTGTATGCTTCCCTGTTCTCCTATTTATAGGAGCAGGGTTTCTCTTATCTAATACAACGATTAGCCGTCTTTTCTTATTTGACATATACTATACTTTTTGGAACCTTTATACATATCTAAACACCCTAAATAGCAATACTAAACACCCAAATACTTTATAACACAACTATAAAACAATGATTATAGCTAAACTATTGAACAATAGACTTGTCACACATAAAACACCCTATACAACTATAAAACAAAAAAGTATTAAGTATATATACACGATACAATAACTATTTTGCATCACATTACAAAAGACTTATCACTGATACCTTACTAACTTATTGCTACATTTACATATCATCACTTGATCATAAATTACAGCAATACATTTAACCAAAGTATGCATTCTAAAATCTATATCATGATTAGTTACATGTAATTTACTTGGATATACAACAGTACCCGATTACTATGGATTACATACAAAGTATGCATATTAAATTAACTAAGGCTTATCATAGAACATGTATTGTATATAAGTTTAATCTATTACAGTCAATAATTATTTTACTTTCAAAAACTACTTAATGTTATAGGCTTGCAGCAGTTTTTTAAAAAAAATGGGTCTGAGCGGCCGATTAAGTGGATTAAGCGGGTGATTAAGCATTTTAAGCGGGAAAAAAGGCCCATTTTTTGGAAAACGATTAATCGGGCGCTCAGGGGGTATTTTAAACGGCTGGGCTGCTGAGCCGATTAAGCGGCCTCTTAAGCGGCCGCTCAGAACGTTTTTCATTTCACTGAAGCCAGTCAACACACCTCTAGATCCCAATACTAAGTGGGATGTCGATTCTTCTCCTTCATATCTTGATAGCAATCAATATAGAAGACTTGTAGGAAAGCTCATTTACTTGACAGTTACACAGGAAGATATTACATCGGATGTTGGAGTTGTCAATAGGTATCTTGATAAACATCGTCAATGTCATTGTGACGTTGTGTGCCACATTCTCAAATACTTAAAAAGCTCTCCTTCTCCTACAAAGGGTCTATATAGGAAAAATGGGCACCGTAAGATTACTGGATTTCTGTCTCTGACTATGCCGACAACATGATTGATCATAAATTTGCTTTGGTATTGCACCGTTGTAGGTGTTAACCTTGTCACTTGGAGAAGTAAGAAGCAAATTGTTGTGGCTAGATCCAGTTTTGAAGCTGAGTATAATGCCATGGCTCATACTAGCTGTGAGCTGATGTGGATTCAAGGCTTATTAAAGGAGTTTAGTGTCTATGATTCTGAGTCCATGCCTATGTATTATGATAATAAGGCCTCTATCTTCATTGCAAGTAATCCCACATTCCATAAGTGCACAAAGCACATTGAGGTAGACTATCACTCCGCCAGAGAGTCTATTCTGTCTAGACGCATATCTACTCCAGACATCAAGACTGAGGATCAACTCACTGACATCTTTACGAAACCACTACCAAATAAAAGATTCCTCTCTACCGCGGACAAGCTGGGCATGCATGATGTGGAAGTGTGCCGTCTTTCTATATTTAGAAAAGGGAAAAACTCACTCCTATAAATAGGAGGTTGTATAGGGAAGCAAACAGAAAAACCCTAATGGGCCTCTTATACAAAGACCCATGTTACAAGATACTTAAGTAAGAAAACTTCAAAACAACAAATAAAAGACAACAATATATCTCAATACTCCCCCTCAAGTTGGAGCATAGATGTCAATCATGCTCAACTTGTAGCACTGTTCCTCAACTCTCTTGCCAGAGAGAGGCTTAGTAAATATATCTACAGTTTGCTCATGTGATGGCAGAAAAGAAGTAGAAATCTTCTTATCCAGTACATCTCATAGAAAATGGCATCTGACTTCAATGTGCTTGATCCTCTCATTGAAGATAGGGTTATTAGCAATGAAGGTAGTAGCATAATTATCACAATACGCCAGGATAGTATAAGTAATAGGGAGTCTGAAATTTGCCAGAATTGATTTAATCCATAACAACTCACAAGTAGTATGTGCCGTTGCACGATACTCAGACTCAACACTGGATTTGGCAGCAAAATTTTATTTCTTGCTTCGCTAAGTAACTAGATTACCTCCTACGAAGGTACAATAACCAGAAGTGGACCTCCTGTCAGACTTACACCTATAAAATCAACATCGCAATATCCAATTACATTTAGGTATCCATTTCTTTTATGAAACAATCTCTATCCAGGTGTGTTCTTCAAATATTTTTGGAGATGACATGCTGCCTCTCAGTGACACTGCCTAGGGTAATCCATAAACTGACTAAGAACTCCACAACAAAGCATATCTAGTGCTTGATGTATAGGTGACACAACATGTCGACAAGGCAGTGTTCCAGTTTTAGTAAGTACAGTAAGTCTAGAGTATACTTCCTTTGCGATAGAGATACTCCATTTTTGTTGTGTGCTACATCAATGCCAAGAAAATACCTAAGACGTCCAAGGTCTTTGGTTACAAAGTGCTTCATAAGATATTTCTTTGTATCAACCATCCATGTGTCATCACTACCAGACAAAATGATATCATCCACATAAACAATGAGAATAATAATTCCAAAAGTAGTGGTCTTGATAATTAAAAAATGATCACACTGAGACAGTGTGAAATCAAATTTTTGTAGTATAACGAAGGATTTGTTGAACCATGCTCGGAGGCTCTGCTTGAGGCCATAAAAAGCCTTCTTAAGAAGGCAAACTTTCCCAAAATGCTCCCCCTGAGCAATGTAACCTGGAGTTTGTGACATATAGACAGTCTCCTGCAAATCACCATATAGAATGGTATTCTTGACATCCAGTTGATGCAAGTGCTAACATTGATTAACGACAAAAAAATTAAGAATGCGTACAAAATTAAGACGAGCAACAGGAGAAAAGGTTTCAAGGTAATCAACCCTAGATTCCTTTGTATATCCCATAGCAACCACTCTCTCCTTTAGACATTCAACTATCTCATCAGACAAATATTTAACAGTATACACCGAATGACAGCCAATAGGGTTGCTACTTGTAGGGAGATCAACAAGTTCCCATGTCCCACGGGATTGAAGACCACCCATCTCCTCATCCATAGCTTGTGTCCATCCAGGATGTAGGAGTGCCTCATGAACATTCTTTGGGATAGAAATAGCAGTTAAAACAACAATAAATTGAGCAATGGAATCATTCAGATGGTCTGTAGAAACATGTTGAAAAAATACAATATTTTACGCCAGACCGTTGTCCTTTCCGTAATGCAATTAGAATGTCAAAATCAGAAACTGGAATAGAGGCAGTAGTATTACCATCATCTTGTGGTGGATCATCAGTCTCAACAGAGGTCATAGCAAGGGATACTACAGGTAGAGGTCTTTTATTTCGCCGCTCAAACACTTTCAAAACAGGGATAGAAGACTCTTTCAAGGGAGGTCCATTAGGAAGTGGCAAAGTAGGAAGTGGCACCTGTTTACTAGGTTCAAAAAGAAGGATGTATCTTCAAATAAGGTGTCGTCCACATTGACATACACTCGACGTGCAACGGGGTCAAAACATTTATACCCTTTTTGTGATTGAGAATAGCCAAGGAAACAACAGTTAAATGCTTGTGGCGACAATTTATCACACCCAGGTTGGTGATTGTGAACAAAACATAGGCAGTCAGAAACTTTTAGTGGTAGGGAAAACTTGGTTATGAGGGTAGAGAAGTCGGTAGAGAATTTTATTTTGTAAAACAGAGGAAGACATCCGGTTTGAGGTAGTTTGCTAAAAGAATGACATCGGCCCGATAAAATTTAGGAACATTCATTTCAATTAGAAGTGTACGAGCTACATCACGAAGATGTCTGTTTTTCCTTTCAACTACACCATTTTGCTGTGGGCTATAAGGACAAGAGGTTTGATGAACAATTCCTTTGGAGGTGTAAATCTTTTGAAAACCATGTTGCAGATATTCAGATGTATTATCAGTGCGGATAAACTTAGTAGAAAATTGATTCTTTATTTCATTCAGGAAATGGAGAAAACATCTAAAATTTCAGAACAATCTTTTAAAAGATAAAGCCAAGTGGCACGAAACCAGTCACCGATAAAGGTTACAAAATATCACACACTAGTTTGATTACCAATATGACATGGTCCCCAGACACTAGAGTGAACTAAATAAAACAATCTTGGACTCCTAATATCACGACGAGGAGAAAACACATAGCGATGGTGTTTTCCAAGTTGATAAGACTGGCATGTAGAATTTTCAGAAGACAAATTGGGAAATAAAAACTTCAATTTAAGGGTATAAGAATGACCAAGTCTCAGGTGCCATTGATAAAGAGAGGTAGATTGGGCCACAAGAGTAGTAGTAGGTGAAGTTGTTGAAGTCTGTAGGTAATACAAACTATCTCCACCTTCATACCCCTCCACCAATCGCCATCTTCATCATGAGACCCTGCATGGAGACAGTGTAAAGAAAGAAGGTTACATTGCAATTTAAAGACTTGGTAATTTTATTGACAGACATCAAGCTCAAGGGAAATCTAGGCACAAACAAAACAGATTTAAAAAGGGTGTTATTAACATCTCTTATTCCAGTAACTGGAGAAGTAGATCCATCTGCCAGACTCACAGGAGGATGATATGTGGATTTCTTTAGGTAGGTGAAGAGATTCTTATTACCGATCATACGGGATATAGTACTGGAATCAACAATACAATCTTATTTTGTCGAAGAGGAAGAATCTTGAAGACAAGAAGGATCATCTGAGTGTTGGATAATATTTACCAGAGGTGTGGTAATAATAGCAGAGGTGCTTTGATTAGCTTATCAAGGTTAGACGAACTCAGTGTTACCATTTGAGGATTTGTTCCATTGGAGGAAATTCTCCATTAGCATCGATAGTGAATACTTGGTTTGCCATGCTTCTTCCAACATTTGTCTTCAGTTGATTAGTTCGTTTGTAGAAGTTGCGGAACCGAGACTGTAGAGGAAAGGACCCTCTGCCACCATTGTTGAGACCTCTGCCCTGTCCGCAGTAGAAATACAACGTCCTCGTCTCGCAACAACTAGAACAACAAACTCTTCTTTTGTAGTAAAGGATAACGAGCGAGATAGCAGGAGATAGACATTGTCTAACCTGGGCAAGGCTTCAAATGCTTGGATTTGTTGACAAACAACTTCATAGATAGGAGGCAGTGATGCCTAAAACTGACATAGTTGAACTTCATCTTGTTGCTTCTGTAGTTTGGTGAGATCAATTGACAAGGGATGATGGAGTTTGAGCTCGCCCCAAATCCCTTTGAAGTTATCGAAGTGTGAAGAAAACAATGTAGTGTCTTCAAGTCTTAGAGAATGCAGACGTTTATAAAGTTCAAATACTTAGGAGGCATTTCCCTTGCTAGAATAGACTTGAGAAATATGATCCCAAGCTTTCTTGGCTGTATCAGTGAAGAGAAGATTGGTGGAGACATGGGATTCACAACTATTTAGAATCCAAGAGAGGACTTGAGAGTCACACTTTGCCCATTTCTTATAGTCGGCTTTCCTTTTCTCAGTTGTTTCATCTTTAGTAAGAGGGTCGGTGAGATGCTCAAGCTTGCCCGAGGAGTGTCCATAGATTTGAAAAGAACGTGCCCATAAGATATAATTGGACCTGTTGAACTTAATAGAAGTGACACATCTAGCATGTGTCTCTAGGATCTCAGCAGCAGAAGAGGATGAAGCCATGATTCCAAAAAGATAGAACAATAGGAACACGTCGTGTTTGGAAAGTACACGACGTGTAGAGAGTACACCAGCATATCTAGAACAATAGCTACACGACATGTCTAGTTGTAACACGTCGTGTAGTCTCCAGGCAGTGAATCAACACCAAGATAGAGAATCAACAACAGGCAGTGACACAACGTGCCAGGAAAGTAACACATGGTGTTAGGCGCCAAGACAGTAGTTTCCAGAAGTAGCGACACGACTTTCTAGAGTTGACACGTTGTGTAATATAAGAAGCAGGCAACAACAAAGAATAATAGCAGGCAGTGACACGGCGTGCCAAGAAAGTAACACGTCATGTTAGGTATCGAGGCAATACGCCGATTCTCGAGCAGATGGCAGCGACAACACGCGTGTTGAGTCACAAGCACGCTGTGTTAAGCGGTGGCGAGTCAGCAGAATAAGGTCACAAATGATCCAGAATAAATGGCAAACACTATGGTTCACCAAGAAGGAGATATGTTGGATAGACACAATCATATTAATAATAAGATGGATAGAGCCCTATAAAAACTGGTCATCGATGGCCACAAAGATTTGCGGAATGGTTTTCCAAAACAGCAGTCTTCAGGTTATAAGACCACTTTAAAGACCGTCAGCCATGTCTCTAGATCCTCTTGTTGGAGAACAGGATAGGGTTAGAGAAGAGAGTAGATCCCCTAAGGCGTGATTAGCAGTGGCGCTGGAGAAGAGAGAAACTAGGAGGAGGGAAGAAGAGATGGCGGCGACAACTTGCTGTGGGAGGACCCAAATTAGGTATCCTACGCAAATACCATGTGGAAGTGTGTCGCCTCTCTATATTTAGAAAAGGGAAAAACTGACTCAGCCACAAGGTATCAGAAAGCGGGAAGCGGGAGGCGTGCGGACAACACCCTGTAACCGATTAAGCGGTAGGCGGGCGATAAGCGGGCGATTTTTGAAAAAGTGGGAGTCTAAATTTTATATATTTTTATACAAAATTACATGTATGTGTATATAAAAAATATATTTCTAAGGAACTTCTATACATATCTAATCAGCAAATCAGTAATTAACTAAGTATTCATCAATACTTTACTATTAATCAGTATCTCTAATCACGAAAATCAGCAAGCAGATCAGTAATTGTAAATAACAAACTATGAATTATTGATTTAAAGTAATCACTAAAGTAATACTAACCAGTAGTACCAATCATTAATCACTGAAAGCAGCAAGGAAATCGGGTAAAACTAATCATGCATTAGAAGTATAATAGAGCAATATGATATTTACTTAGATGCATTACAGCAGTACCCAATTATTACAGCTTACACACAAAGTGTGCATTCTAGATTAGGACTAGCTATATCATAGAACAATTAATGTATAAGTTTCATATATTATAGTCGACACTACTAGGACTATGTAATTAATTAATGTTAGATGCTTACATTAGTATTTCTAAACAAAGCGGGAAAAATGCTGGAAAAAAGCGGGCAAAAAGCGGGAAAAAGCAGGTGAGGCAGGCAAAAAGCGGGCGATTATGTTCAAAATGCTTAACCGGGCGCTTAGGGGCTAAATTAGGCGGATGAGGGTCTTGGCCGATTAAGCGGCCGCCTGGGCCGTCTTTTAAATTCACTGCTCAGCCATGTCCCTGGATCTTCTTGTTGGAGAAGAGAATAGGGTCAGAGAGGGGAGTAAATCCCCTAAGGCGTGATCAACAGCGGCGATGGAGAAGGGAGAAACTAGGAGGAGGAAAGGCGAGATGGCGGCGACGGCTTGCTGTGGGAGGACCCAAATTACATATCTTGCTCAGATACCATGTGGAAGTGTGCCATCTTTCTATATTTAGAAAAGGGAAAAACACTCTCCTTTATATAGGAGGAGGCTGTACAGGGAAGCAAACAGAAAAATGCTAATGGGCCTCTTATACAAAGGCCCATGTTACATAATACTTAAGTAAGAAAGACTTAAAACAACAAAGAAAATACAACAATTTATCTTAATACATGATATCTTTGCTCCAACTTGAGGGGGAGTGTTAACATATTTAGTTTTATGTTATTTAGTTTGTGCTCTTTAGTATCTCTTGTCTTTTATCCCATATTGGTGAACTCTGTTTTTACTGACTCCTATCCTATATAAGGAGAGGGTCTACGCTTGTATTATTTCAAATTTTCAATATTAGAATCCTCACATTTTTCATGTGCATGATTTGATGTTGCACTTTTGCAGGTCTTAAACTCCCCTTGGGATGTTTGCTATGCACCCAAGAATGATATAATCTACATCGCGATGGCTGGGCAACATCAAATTTGGCAACACAGAATATCAGATGGAGTAACTATGGTTTTCAGTGGTGACGGTTATGAAAGAAACATGAATGGATCAACGTAAGATTTCTCTAATATTGTTGCGTAATTTTATCTCGAATTTAATCTTTGGCATGCCATGCTTGATTATTATTTCTTGCAAAATGGGGTTAAGGATGACAAAAAAAAGTCAAATGTCAACTATAAGTACAAATTGACTATATAATTCAAAATGACTATATAATTCATTATGAATTTTAGTGTCTTAAACTGTACTAAGTCTTCTGTAGAAAAGAACACTTACACATCCATGTTTTACATACAGGCTATAGTGATATATCTTATGGCCCTGGTTGTCATTAGGCATGTCTTGGATATTCAAAATCTGCTTTACATGTAAAACATTTAAAGAATCTGACAATGGGATTCTTTTGTTATATTAGCTAAAAGAATGGTATATCGAGTATTTGTAGCTTATAGTACGAATCATATATATGACATATTTGCAATGCTTTACTACATAATCTAAACATAT